>JAZBGY010000579.1:36380-51558 GCA_037414755.1 Lydus trimaculatus | reverse complement strand
CATCACAATACCCATTTTCAGTAATAATAATTTCAGGATGATTATAATGTTGATCAATCCAGTTTAATAATTTCCTCATTCCTGTAGGATAAATAGGCCATCCGTTTATTTGTGTTTCCCATTGACTATCTTGAAACATATAAACACTTTCATCTTTATCTCTTGATGGTGATCCATCTATTGGTAAATCGTCAATCCATTTTACTTTATTTGTGAAATATGTATTTAAGGCAAAGAAATCCGATGTGCCTTTGATGTAATCAATTTCTGTTTGTGTAAATTTCGGTTAACGTGACACATTATAACCTTCAGCTCTACTACGAGCATCAATTCGATCAATTACAATTTGTGGATAATTGCCATTTGGATGAAAGATAGGATTGGCGTATATTCCATACTAGAATATCATTGTTTTTTTTATTGATAAAATAATAATAAAAATTCAAGTATTACATCAAATTGCATCTTTCTTTCAGCAGCCTCTTTGTCTTGTTGTGAATCAGATGCTGGTTCCAACCAATGCAAATCAATAATAAATGAAACTCTACCATTTTGTGTTTTACGAAATTCATCATCATAAATATGATAAGCTTTAGCATGTGCTTTTAATACGTAATAATCACAAAGGTAGTCAGCAACACCAGAACTTTTGATACCAGGTGCAATTTCACCAGTACCGTACCCGTATAAACATATTTCTTTGGGTTCATTAATTGTAAACCAATATTTTACTTTGTTACCATATTCATTGAATATAAATCTCGCATAATTTGCGAAATATTCGACAATATCTGGATTCAACCAACCACCTAAATCTTGTACTAATGGATTAATATAAGATATATCACCATTGGGTAAGGTTCTAGTCCATGATAATGAGAAACGATAATGTGTAACACCTAAATACTTAAGCATATCGATATCTTCAAGATATCGATGATATGAATCACAAGCTACATCACCAGTATCTTTTTGATTTTCATGTGTAAATGTATCCCAAATACTAACACCTTTACCAGCTTCATTCCAACCACCTTCGATTTGATAAGCTGACGAAGATACACCCATGATGAAATCATCAGGAATACGATTAACGTCAATAAATCCCATTGTTAGTCTTTGCAAGAAATTTTAGTATTTGTGTTTTTCAATTTAAATGGAATTGAGGTATTTACCTTAAAAGTGCTAAAGTGGTCAAATTCATTTTGGTGGTTACACTTACGATAACAAATTCTCTATTTATTACTTTTCAAATTATGAGATATTCTGGACGTTGTTATTTATGAATTTTTTTTAATATTTTCAACTTATTACTTAATCTTTCTTAATGTCGAGGTAGGATTAAGGGATTTTTCGACAGTTGATTAATATGCATTTTAGAGCCTATTTATTTGATGATAACAATAACAATTAAATAAATATTAACTTGCAGATTTCACAGTGATATTTTACTTATTTATAAATAATTGTAGGATACGTTTATTAGAATAACCAATTTTGATGATAGATTTATTCTTTACTAAGAATTTATGCAGTCTAATTAGATTCGTGTTTGTGTCTTTAAAAGTGTCTTTTATGTCTTCAATATCACCAGATAATAACAAATCAACAATATTTTATTGACGGCAATAAGAATTAAATTTATATTAAATGTAATTACGATAAAGCAAGCAATGCGGTTTAGTACATTTCCAAAATAAGTAACCTTCTCGCTGTAAATATTAACTTTGATGTTTGCTGGATCAAACTTATTTTATGAGAAATAATTGCTCTTAAATTGTCTGTATAGAGGCAGAGCTGGTAGAAGTGATTGTTTATGATTCTGTTTATTTAGAAATTGTGGCAGAAAACTCAATTTCTGCTATTAGAGGCTTTTTGAATTCTGTAAGTTTAATGGTGTGGACAATTTTATGGTAACAGGTGTTGAACAATGTAACTTGTAGATGGGTCATACTGTATAATATTCAATGCATACTCGCGTATAAAAAAGTTTATTTACATTATTAAAAGTACACTAATTTAAATAATTATATGTAATTATCAATGATATTCATGCTTTTACTCTATTACTGTTTCTTTTCTGTTTCCTGGTTCTGCATACTTCTGTCAAACAACTTGTTTCTATAACTTGTTTATAGAATTCAGCGGATTTTTTTGCTGTTCTAGTTCTATTTGGTGTAGTAAAATCAACATGATACAAGCCAAATTTAATCCTAATAAAACAGTTTTCTTAATAAATTCAATATTTAATTAATTTTCACTTAACTTACTTATAACCAGATACCCATTCTAGATTATTCATCAAACTCCATACTGTATAGCCGGTAACATTGACACCATCTTCATATCTCGCCAACAATACTTGTCCAAGGTATTCCTAAATTAATAATTTTTCTTATTGATGTTTCTAATTTTCAATTATCGCTCTACTTACGGTCAAATAGTCAATTCTTGTAGTGTCATTCAAATCTCCACTCCATTCAGCATAACCGTTCTCTGTGATAATAATTTCCGGATGATTATAAGTCTTATCGATCCATTGAAGAAACTTTCTCATCCCCCATGGAACTACACCCCATAAATTGGCTTGTAATGGCCATTTCCAAAAATCTGTATACATATTAACACCCATATCTTTCGAAAAACTTGGTGTATCGATTGGTTTCTCATCAATCCATTTAACCAGTTTCGTTGCATATGAATTAAGGCCAAAGAAATCATAGGTACCCTTAATATAGTCAATTTCTTGTTGTGTAAATTCAGGTAGACGTGATGTATTGAAACCTTCTAATTGACTACGTTGTTTTATACGATCAATCACTATTTGTGGATAATTTCCATTTGGATGATAAACTGGATTTGCATACAAACCAAATTGGAATTGTAATGCTCTTTCTGTGGCTTCAATATCTTGAGAATTATTAGTAGCTGGTTCCATCCAATGACAGTCAACAACAAATGAAACTCTACCATTATACTTAGGACGATATTTTTTATCATAGATATGATAAGCTTTAGCATGAGCTTTCAGTAGATTATGGTTGCATTGATAACCACCAATACCATTATTAACAATACCTGGTGCTAGTGTTCCGGTATCATATCCTTCTTTGCAGACTTGTTGTGGTTCATTAAATGTTATCCAATATTTAACATCAGCACCGAATGTTTTGAATGCAAATTCAGCATATTCTACATAGTAATCGATGATATCTGGATTTAACCAACCGTTACGATCTTGTAGAATTTGTGGTAAATCCCAATGGTATAAAGTTACCATCGGCTCAATACCATTCAATTTAAGATTATTGATTAATGATTGATAATAAGCAACACCATTTGGATTAATTACACTAATATCACCATTAGGAAGTAATCTTGACCATGAGAAAGAGAATCGATAATGATGTACACCGAGATATTTCAACATTTCTATATCTTCATTGAATTTATGATAAGAATCACAAGCTATATCACCATTTTGTGGCATTTTTCCACTACGGTCATGGAAATATTTGTCCCATATACTTGGACTTTTACCATCATCATTCCAACCACCTTCGATTTGATAGGCTGATGTAGCAACGCCTAGTTTGAATCCTGATGGTAAAGGATAATCCACAGTACCATCAGTAACTCTAAATTGGTATGTGATTAATTTTTATAATTTAAGTAAATCTGAATAATTACCTTGAATAAATAATTACAATGACAATTATTTGAATAAGCTCAAACATCTTTAAAACCTTTACTGTAATCCTCGACATTGACTGATATTTATATTAATTTTTTATCTCAACTCTGTTGTTTCTGTTTTGGTACTTGAAGTTAAAAGGTTGATAATTATCACCATAACAAAAACACGTTTTACAATTAATGATAATATCTTATTGTTTATTTGTTTTAAACAACAATAAATTCGAATTGTTTCAAAAACACAAACAAATATGTTTGGTTGTTATTATGACGAATTACTGGTATTGCATAGACGGATGTGTAATCCTCAACCTCCGGTTCTGATGAAACTTTACCAACATGTAAACTGAAATATAATGCGCTTATGATCTGTTGAGAAAATACCAACTACAGAACAGCTTATTTTGAACAGGATGACAGTTTAAATATATTTTTTCGCTGTCCTACACTCATTAATATCCTGAAATGACTATGGATTGACTTGAAAATCATATACCCTGGTAACTACATCATAACTACTCAGTTAGGTTTGAGTGTACAGGAGTCTAACAATAATTTATTCTACCCTTCTTCGTGACTCAAGTGTAGCTCTAAAATATATACGATCTTGTAAATTATTATAAATTGTTTTTGCTTGATTAGCAACCAGTATACCTATCTTTATTTTGCTGGTCTTCATATTTTACGGGAGGTTACTTTTCGAAAAAAGGAAAACGTTTTATTTTGTACATGCATTTTATTAATAAGTTATTGAATATTCAACAAATATTGATAATTGGCAAAATGGCAACAAAGATCAAAAGACCTCCACTGTTTATCTTCACTCCACTTGAATCCAATCGACGTGTTGCAATCAGCTTTTTAAGATATTCTCCTGAGTTTTTGATTGTTCGTTTTCGGCTAGGATCATTGAAATCAACATGATATAATCCAAATTTCAAGCTATAACCATGCCATTGCAGAATTTACATGTTTTATATTACAAATGTGATACTTACGAATAGCCTTTAGCCCATTCCAAATTATCCATCAAACTCCAAGCAAGATATCCTGTCACATGAACACCATCTTCATAACGTGCTAATAGGACATTTCTGATGTGTTCCTATAATCAAACGTGTGCTATTACTGCAAACAAGATAAACCAACAAAACCTACTCTATAATAATCAATTCTTCTATCATCATTTAATCGACCATCATCATCACAATACCCATTTTCAGTAATAATAATTTCAGGATGATTATAATGTTGATCAATCCAGTTTAATAATTTTCTCATTCCTGTAGGATAAATAGGCCATCCATTTCCTTGTATTTCCCATCGACTATCTTGAAACATATAAACACTTTCATCTTTATCTCTTGATGGTGATCCATCTATTGGTAAATCGTCAATCCATTTTACTTTATATGTGAAATATATATTTAAGGCAAAGAAATCGTATGTGCCTTTGATATAATCGATTTCTGTTTGTGTAAATTTCGGTAAACGTGATACATTATAACCTTCAGCTCTACTACGAGCATCAATTCGATCAATTACAATTGGTGGATAATTACCATTTGGATGAAAGATAGGATTGGCGTATATTCCATACTAGAATATCATTTTTTAATTTATAAAATAATAATAAAAACTGAAATATTACATCAAATTCCATCTTTCTTTCAGCAGCTTCTTTGTCTTGTTGTGAATCAGATGCTGGTTCATACCAATGCAAATCAATAATAAATGAAACTCTACCATTTTGTGTTTTACGAAATTCATCATCATAAATATGATAAGCTTTAGCATGTGCTTTTAATACGTAATAACCACATTGATAGTCAGCGATACCTGAACTTTTGATACCGGGTGCAATTGCACCAATACCGTATCCGTGTAAACAAATTTCTTTAGGTTCATTAATTGTAAACCAATATTTTACTTTGTTACCATATTCATTGAATATAAATCTCGCATAATTTGCGAAATATTCAACAATATCTGGATTCAACCAACCACCTAAATCTTGTAAAGTTTGTGGTAAATCCCAATGGTATAAAGTAACCATTGGTTCAATATTATTAACAAGTAATGCATCAATTAAATTATGATAATACTGAACACCTAATGGATTAATATTAGATATATCACCATTGGGTAAGATTCTAGGCCATGATAATGAGAAACGATAATGTGTAACACCTAAATACTTAAGCATATCGATATCTTCAAGATATCGATGATATGAATCACAAGCTACATCGCCAGTATCTTCTTGATTTTCATGTGTAAATGTATCCCAAATACTAACGCCTTTACCATCTTCATTCCAACCACCTTCGATTTGATAAGCTGATGTAGATACACCCATGATGAAATCATCAGGAATACGATTAACGTCAATAAATCCCATTGTTAGTCTTTACAAAAAATTTTAGTATTTTGTTTTTCAATTTAAAATAGACTGAAGTAGTGAAGTATTTACCTTAAAAGTGCTAAAGTGGTTAAATTCATTTCTGTTACACTTAAAACAGCAAATTCTATCACTTCTAACTTGCGGGAGATGTTTTCGACGTTCTGGTATGCGAGATTTCTCAATATTTTTGTAATTTATATCCGTGACTTTATCTCTCTTATAGTTGACGTAGGATTAAGGGATTGTCATACAATTGATCTAATAGCATCCTGGTGCCTTTTATTCGATGATAACAGTTATTAATTTAAATAAATAATTATATAGATTGTATAACATTTTATGAACAATGATACGTAGAACAAATTCTTTTTAATTTGTGACTTTCAATGATTTGCTGATATTTTTCCGATTGGGAACAGTAAAATAATCGGATAGAAATACGCATTTGTATACTTTCAAACGATTGTATAATAAAACTGATAAAAACTTTTGATTGATTGACACTAAAATCACAACCGGACAGTTTTTAAGTTTCCTAAATTTCATTGTATTTGTTTTACCTACCCATTAGGAAATCTTTTGGAATGTTGAACACCTACGCCCGTTCGAAAATTAATTTGTTCGACTCTTAAATTGGTTGAATATTTCTGGATTTATCACGAAAATAATAAAACAACAGTTATAACTGTTAAATCAGATTCTGTTGATGGAATGAAAGATTTGAGGAATTTTTTAATTTCTATATGAAAAATATAATCTATCATTATCAGTTTTATAGAAATAGAGAGTGTCGTAAATTATTTGGTAATGGATCAGAATTTCGATTATCTGTTTATTTATAATTTTAATTGACTTTTCAATTAGACTGTTCATATTATTATTTGATTGTAATCATTATTTTCTGATTACGATCGTTATTTATCCTATTTGCAAATGAATTAAATAATAAACATATTTCTGACCTAACTATTGTTCATTTGTATTGTGAAACAGCCTTGTATTATTTTATGAGATAGAGACAACATCGTTATTGAGAAGAGATTACATGATTTAATTCTAGAGATTAAGACATTTACTAGATAGGATAGATTTTTTTAAAAACCCAACCATAGTTGTTTATTCTGGTAAAACAGTAAACAATGTAGTAAACAATATTTTATAAACAACCTTCATATGATAGATAATGCCCAAGCAGAGCACAATATGGTAGTAAAACACTATTTTCAATATTGTTCCATATACATTGTATAATAGTAATACATCATGAGATGACTTTTTAACCAGCAGGAAAAACTTCAGGAAATTTAGACAGAAAACGCCAATGCTCTTGTTGTGGTAAATTATTAAGTTATTTATAATAAATTGGTTTTAATGGTTACGGAATGAATTATGAAACTGTTTCAGTGGTATTCTTGCTGTTATAGCTATAGAAAAAATTGTGGTTTAAGATCGTTTCTTTATCAAGTTCAAGATCAGTAGGGATTTTATAGACACTCTAGTATTTTATCTAAATAGGAATCAGGCTTGTGATATTTTCTACAATTTTCCAATTGCTATCCCAGCATTTTCTTCACTCTACTTCTCTTTCCTTATTCTTATACAATTTCTTTTTGTTGTACATACTAAAGTGCTATAATCTTATTCTGTTTTACGTTACATTTGATCAACAATAAGTGCTAGTTAGCTGTAATCATAGCAAATCAAAAATATTTTATTTCTAACAGTAAAAAGCGAAAAATAAAGATGCTTAGTTGTTTTTGCTCAATGCTTGGCTGAGACTTGGTAGTTTATTATGCATCTAAACCATCGTTTATTGAATTATCTCTCATGAACACAGTTTTTTAGCTTATTTTAAAAACGTAACAAACTGCAATATTTGAATTAGTTGTGTGGGAATTATTTTATTTTCCAACAATTAAAAAGTTATTGTTCTGTTGTTATCATTTTTATTGTTTTACAGTCAATATTGAATATAATAATTGCAATCAAATACAATATTTATGTAAATCTTAAGATTAATGATGCTCAAATTTAATTCATTAGGAGACACTTTTTTTGTTGCCTTCTTATGGCACATATGTCATTGTTATGTTTACTGCAGTGAAATAATAACTCTGCTTCTGCGAAACGCTAGTACTATATTATGAAAGGCAGCTAAATAAGCATATTTTCAAAGTATCTGTAATCCAGAAATATACGAGGGTAATCGCAAAAGTAAGGTCTAGTATTTTTTTTATTTCGGTCAATGCATTTTTGTAACCACTGTGGCAGTTTTCGCATGCCCATGTAGTACCAACTTGCCGCCATGCCGTTGAGGAAGCGTTGAATTTCATCTCTCACCTCGTCGTCGTTGCTGAAGCGTATTCCGGCCTTTCAACTTAGAAAACAGAGTCTAAAAAGTTGTCTTTTTCGTCTGTATAGCGGCGCAGAAATTCACAAGAAGAGTCAACTCTGATGTGCTTCTGTAAGCATTCATGGGGCCCATCTTGCGCACACCTTCTTATATTGTAACGTTTCTGTCAAAATCCTATGAATGGTGTTTCGGTACACTTCGGGAACCAAAATGCAGCGATCATCCAGAGTGATCCGAAGATCTTCCAGTACGGTTTGTTCAACTTTCACGACTGTTTCATTGGAAATTGATGGTGCCCGCTTCTTTCTTCGCCATGAATTTGAGTACGATGAACTACGAATTCCCTACACCACTTACGCATATTTTTGACGTTCATGCACGACTCTCCATACACTTTCAATTGACGATGAATATCCATCGGTTTAACACCTCTTGCGTTTAAAAAACGAATAACTGAACGGATTTCGCCACGCCAATACTGAGTGTCCCAGCACGGTGCTGGTCGGCTTGTTTGAGAGTCGGGGAAACACCACACACAACTGTGTTGCGAACAGGCTCACGAAGTGTTCTCCCGCATCCCCAGCGCTGTGGCGACCTTACTTTTGGGATTACTCTCGTATGTAGCAGTTGTATTGAATACTAAACATGAGCCCTGTGGAACAATTGAAATTGTAGAGGTACAGGTACTCATAAAATGATAGATTCTCAAAGATGTTCGGCTTGGCGTTAAAAAAAAAACTCGGTACACTCCAAGACCAACCCGACTTATGACTTTTGTAACTTTTCTGTGGTATCCTCCCGTAAGGAAAGACATCAAAAAATTGCTTATCCTGTTGTTTTAGCAATTAGGCTGCTACTAGGCGTGTAAGTTGTTAAATAGATGAGATAGCTGGTGGCATTCATCAGACAAGAAACAACTCTAGCGTATCTTACAAGTATATACTTATGTTTACGTACGGATTTTAATCATCATAAAGTTCCTCAATGCAAACTACAAGATTTAAAATGACACGTTTTGTAAAAAATTCTTACACGTTTCCAGATTTATAAAATTTATAAATAGTGCGCTTTCAATTCACATAACAAATACCGGATTTGCAATTCGATTTCATTAACTTCAGTTAAATCACGATCGGATTTAATGATAAACAATTAATGCCAAATTTAACTGAAATTGTAGAAATTAAATCACAAATTAACCTTTTAGCCACTTCTTAGTGTTAGATTATGATTTTTCCACATGCACGTCTTGAATATTCCACTTGAATGCAGCTAAGTAGCAAATTATCGTCACTACTTATCTTCACTTTTACTCTATTAGTTTAATTACAGATTTCACTGTCAATGGAATGTGGTCATATTACTTTTAATTTTTTGCTCCTTTTCGAAAAAGATAAATTTCTATTATTCGTATTAATAACAGCATCTGTATAATTAATTCGCTTTCAAATATTATAAATACCTCTCTGTATCTATTGCCTTTTTTTTCTCAATTGGCACTATTCGATTAAAATCATAGCATAGAAACCATAACTCCATATTAGGTATGTGAAAAATATAAATGTTCCAACACATTTTAACGGCGTCATTACCTTATTAAGTAATAAAAGGAGTTGTTAATTTAATGATATGATAATAAAATACTTTAAAAAGTTTATTTCTTTACGAAATAAATCCAATTTGTATTGCCCTCATTATTTTTTCTTCTCCGATCTCATTCAATACACTTTCGCATTTGCAATGTAATAATAGTACTGCCCACATGTTTGTTAGGAATTTAATTGAATGTGGAGTGGCGTCTAGACGCCGTCGGCGTCTCCGCCCGTATAATTCCAAGAAAGATTCCATACAATTTGGATTTTTCTATAGTTGAAGTCTTTAAATCCTTACAGTTGTTTGTAATCGCTCAGTTGAATATACGGAAGTTTCCAAATGCAAAACGAAAATCCTCTTAAATTCATTAAATAAATATTAAGAAAACAATGATAAGAAATCCTGGAACTATATAGAATAACCATAATTTAATACAACAATAATGATGTAGGTGTAGATGTTAAAATTGCTATTACTATCGGTTATTGTATCTTAATACGGAAATCCTGAGGGTCTGTGCGAAAATGGCTTGATGTTTTCCGATGAACTTTGACATGATACAGGAATGTCAACTGTAGTAAAAGTCGGTAGGAATCTCGTTGACCTTAGATTATATTTTTTCTTCAAGTTGTTGTTGTTGTTGTTGTTGTTGTTGGTAGTGACAACAGGTAGACATTATCTTCTTGTTGATGTTGAGACAACTTGTCTTTGAAATGGGCATTTAATTTCCATTTGTCATAAAATCCGTGGTGTTATCTTTGGTAAAAGTAGTTGTAAATCTTTAGAAACAACATTAGAAATTGAATCTTTTCTCTTTTCGTTCTTTCAATAATTTATAGTTTATTTCGAATTTTGTTTAGATTAGAGTTGAGAGCCACCTGCTTTGATAGCTTAAAACGGTAAGAACTTAAGCCAGTTCTTTACGACTAGTTTCTTTTCTGGTATAAAATTATAATAAAATTCGCTGTTTTAGTGGCATTCAGTTGTTTCAGTTTAATTATCACCTGAAGGTTTTCAAGTTGATTTTATATAATTTTTATTTTTTTTTCTACAAGAAGTTGCTGTGAATTATCGGCTATGTCTAGACATATATATATTTATCGTTCGATTCGCACTAATGAACCACATGTAACATGTAGCATGTACATACGTACGTAAACTTATTTATTTGACCATTACTGGGTGTTTGGGCGAGCTAAACGGCCATGTTGACAGTCTTGTAAATTGGAATGGACAAAATAAGAAATTCACACCGAAGCTCTATGATTTCGAGTTTCATCTTCAATATTGTAACGGTAACTTGTGGTAATTTATCTGTAAATCAAAAAACATTTGTAGAATTTTTTCTTGTTATAATTCCCATAATTATTATTAAAAATCATAAATTTGAGAGTTGATGTGGTCATTTGTGGTTTCCAATTTTAAAATGGCTGTCATTATGTGGGGAACTCTTAAAAATTCAATTAAGTCGATCCAGAATCTACCGTATAAAACCAAAAATTTGTTATTTATTGAAAATGAAAATTGTTTTATTGTCAAAAGTAGCAGTTGAAAACTAACATAGAAATAAACGGTTAATGATCAAACTAATTATTCTCACAAATGCTAAAGTATATGAGGATTATTAATGATCATAGCTATAGTCAGGACATCAACTTGAAAAAAAAAAACGGTAATACTATTCATAATACAGATAAGTGATTGATAAATGGCCGTTAAGTTCTTTTAAAAAACATAAATTACCTGTAGAAGTTATCAGTATTCGATCTGAGACAATAAAATGCCAAAAACTAGCTTTAAAGAATTCATATAATTGCTACTGTTTGTGTTTTTCTTATTTTTCTTAGTATTTGCTCTCTTATCTTCCTCATATATGCAAAATAGAAATAATGCCTCAAATCCAGTGACCGATCAAACTCCTGAAAGTCTTCAAGTATTGTGTACTTGTGAGTTGTGTTGTGAGCATTGGCGTAGCCTCGAGGGAGCCTAGGGGAGCCCGAACCGAGAAATAAATAGTCCAAACCTTTCGAGAAACACTTTTTAAATATACCAAATTACGTTTTATTGTCGGTATCGGTTTATTGGGATTAATTAGGGCTTTGGTGTAGGTAATTAAATTGGGTAACGTGCAATTTGAGCCCTCTCAGTTTTTGAAACCACGCTTTGACACTGGTTGTGAGAGATCTTTCTCAAAATTTTAAATGTTTTCTTAAAAATGAATATTGCATAAAGTTATTGGTACTCCTACCAGACAGAGCTTCCTGTATTTGTTTTTAAATTGACTAAGGCAAAACTTTTTGAAGTTCTAAGCTAAGCGAACTGAAAAGGGCCACTAATTACCTAAAGTAAAGACGCTATATGGATGACGAAATCAACAAATAATCATAAAGTTATTATGATCTTATTTAATTGATAACAACAAAAAATAAATAATTTTTCATTAATCCTCCTATTTATCTGATATTACTTCTGTCTAGTGACATGACTTGTTATCAGTCAAAAATATGTACAGTAAACGTTTTAAGCTGTATGTTGAGTTAATAATTTCTTCTTACCAGAACTGAAACTGTACGAATTTTTTGACAATACAAGTAAAAGGTACGGTCATAGGGTTTTACTTTAATTTTTTCCCTAACACTTGAGCTACACTTCCTAACGAAATCAGTGTCTTTTTTTAATGCAGATTTTCATTAGATTTTTGATAGAGAGGTTATTAGCTCTAATATTGCCAATAATAAATGAAAATAGTAAAAGAATGAGAAATGTGGCTTATCAGACAAAAAGAAGAAAAAACTAAATTAATGAAGCAAATTTATTATTTATTATTGATGATGTTATTTTATCGACCAATTAAAAAACAACAGTTACTATAACAAACATGCAGGCTACTGGTTTTTGTAATTAAAATGACGACAAAGAGGATGCCGAAATTTCAAAAATAAACTATAAAGTTTCATATTAACAAACTGATACAATGTCGGTATTTCCTGGAAGTTCTCAGAGATGAACCATTTTTTAAAGATCTCTGATCGATGGAGAAAGCTCCGATTATAGCTTTTACATAAACTTACATTTGATTACAATTATCAGCAAAGATTTGTGTGAAGAGATTTCGTTACTCCACGATAGTTCAGATTTTTGCTTTCAGTTTTGAATCTTGCCTCTTCTTGTTTCAAAAGAAAGCAAAACATTTGTACATGTTTTTAATGGATTTCTATTGGAATAGTAAAACGATCAGGAGCCGACTTTTGCAAAATAAAGTTCAGTAGACGATAAAAATGTAAGTTAGCGGTTATTACTCTTCACTTCCCAAATTTCGACCTAAATATTGCTCTATTTTGAACCAACGTAAAATTCCTTGAACATAAAACTGATTATAACGTCACCACTTTAATTCTCCTTCATTATAATGAGTGGAATAGTTAAGGTCTTACAGACATAAAAATATTCAGAACAAAGCACATTAGAAACGATTTCAACTATTTTGCATTTTAAGAAAAACAATTATAGTCGATTAAGTGACTTAAGAGATCCAATAAAATAATAAAAATCAGTTCACAATAGATACAGCAACAAGTTGATGGAAATGGTTAAATATTACCACCATAAAAAATATTTAAAGTTTGTCATAACGACACATTTCCCAGATTTTCCAGTTAGTTTTGAGTATTGGTCTTGTTTAAAGTAAGGTAGATATTGAAAAACTAAAAATTACCTCCTCTGGGGAAAACCTTTTCCTATATTTTTTAAGAAACATCTGGGCAAATTTCAAATATTGATTTACAGTGGCAATATTTCATCATTTCCCTCAAGTCCTTTGTTGCTGCATCTATTGTAATTTTTATTATTTTACTGGATCTCTTGAGTCACTTAACAGACTATACCGTTAAGCAATCTTCTAATTAACGATATAACAATTAAACCAAATACGTAAATTATTCAGTTTATCAAACGTACTGAAAAGAGATAGAATAAAAGTCGTTATTGTATATACACGATACATACATATTTACAATTGAACAAAAGGAAACAAAATGTGACTTTAAATTTTTCCAGACAATTTTCTTGCATGAATGAACATGACTGGTTTAGATCTTCTTTATAATTTTTTCTGTTTCTACATTCTATTCTGTATTTTTTTTTTATTAAAAAAAAAATAGTAGAGGCTCTCCTGGGATACCTTTTCCTTGAGCAAAATTTAATGGTAAATAAATCATTGAATCAACTATATATAATGTCAGTTGTATTGTTGACCAGTTTTACCAACAATTTTTATTAAATCGATAAGATTACGTCTTGGAATTGTTCATTATTAATATTTATTTAAACAATTCCATGATTGATCTTTTGTATTTTACCCACCACTTCGATTATATCGCACACAAAACGAGACTGGAAGCTTTCAGTTCGCAGATGGTAGTCGTAGTGTCTTGTAACTGGTCTCTTGTTAGTTCCATTATCTATTTTTTGCAAAAATTAAATATCAATAGTGATGTTAATTATAATTAAAATAATTAAGAATAATATTAATAATTATTGATGTGTAGTGATTTAGAAAAGTTGTTATTTGAGTATACCCAGTTAATTTGGAAAAGTCGCTTAATAAAAAATAAAAATATGATATAAATTTTGTAATAAAAATCTATCTTTATTGTATTATGCATCGGAATATCTCTAAACCATAAAATTGTAATTATCTATGGTCGTTTTTCAAGTCTGATTGTGGTCCATGCCGCTACTGGCGATCTTTTATTACGATTTTATCATTGGATCTTTCTAACTGTCGTTTATTAAAAGAGGACTGTCGGCGGTTAGAAATTCTTTAAAAGATATGAAAAAAAAATTCAAATGAAACGACCAAACCACAAAAAATGATCAAAAAAGTGAAATCAAGTGTGAAATGTTTTAGAAAAATTACTGTGTCGATAGAGAGGATTCAATGAAATTAAATACAAGAATTGTACAATCCATCATTCAGAAATTGTTTAAATTTTTGTCATATCATTGACGATGACTTAATTCTCAATTATGCTTCGAACCGTTTTGGATATTTGTCTTCTTAAATTTGAATATTGATGAAGTTGTAGTTTCACTAACTCAAATACTACAAGTTTTGAATATAAATTAACCAG
>JAZBGY010000579.1:0-36347 GCA_037414755.1 Lydus trimaculatus | reverse complement strand
TGTTGTGTCGTTTATCTTACAATCGACTCCAATTTCTTTGTCTATTGTTTCTTACACTTCTTGTGTCAGTATTGGCAAAGTTCGGTCATGTCTACTGGTATTCTTCAATTGTAGAATTCCTACTATGTTTATAAATTATTCGTTTTATTCCATTTTAAGATTAAATACCGACTTTAAAAGAAAACAAAAATCAACACATTAAATTATTCAAAAAAATATCTAACAATAGTGGGTTGAAATGATGCTGAAACAAGTTCTATTGGTTCAATTTAAACAATTTTCGGTCTGTCGATCATTTTAACACCTGTATAGTGTTTGAAATGAGATTTTATAGTTGATTTCGCAATGGTTACCATATTGAAAAACTTGTTGTTGTATACGTAATTTAATTTCTATCATCAAGATGATTAAGATTGTTGTATATTGTAAAATGTAATTTTATTATTTCTTCTGTTTAAAATTGTTGTGTTGTTAGTGATGATGAAGCGTACAAAATCTGTTGGTTGGTTACAACAATGTCGTGAATTTGTAAAAAGTGTTAATGTTGATAGTGTTGAAGTTACACGAAATAAAAGATTGTGGACTAGTGCTGAACAGCTTTACAAAAAAAGGTAAACAATGGAATTTAATTATTTCCTCGTTTTATAAATATTTTAATCCGACACCTCGGTTCTACCAGTATAGAAGTTTTGTACAAAACTAACGATAATCATGATAATAACAATAATGATTGTTTCGGATGTATTTGTAAATGAAATTGTCGAATCACCAATAATGATGATTCTTGATGTCCAACAAGAGCTCGTTAACAAAATGATGGACTTAAAGTTGACGCGTCTGATTAAATTATAAAATTTTATTTCTTCATTCTGTATATACTTATACCTCATCATTCATTCAATGCACGATTCAAGTTTAGTTTGGTAATTTTCAAATAATTAATCCCAAAAATATCAATTAGTTGATAAATTTTCTTAAACATCAATAAATTATTAATGGTATAACTGGAGGGTATCTTTTATTATAAAATAATTAGCCCATAAAGTTGTTCAAATAAGACGTGATCTCACTGGAACCTACAATTTTTTAAGTCAAACTTTCCATCTTCATTAAGTGACGGAAAATCGTGTTGTTTTTTTTCTTCTATTATTAGTACAATTTCTTAATCAATTTTAGCTGATTTACGTTTGAAATTCTGCACATTCATATTATGTTAATCGCCACATAAGAGGTCAATCATCAGTGTTCGTTTATCCATCTTAGAGATTTGTTAGATAAATTAAAATAGAGAAATTTCGTTTTCGGATTTAATTGGTATTTGAATGGTTGAATAGAAAACACTTGTCACTGTTCGAATTGTGGATGGATACCTGCGGTAAATACAAACACAACATACAGAAACCAGCCGCGTTTCATGCTAATTGAATCGCGGCAGGTTTCTACACTCCTTTCTCGAACTATTTTTTTGTTTTTATTTTTTTTTTGTATCTCCTCCACGTCTAGATACACTACAATTTTTACATCTTGTTTGTGAAGAAATTGTGGAGAATCTTAGATCGTGCTAGAATAACATCACATTCTATTCAACTGTCTATTTTGGATTGGATTGAATGAAAAAATATGTTAAGACAGAATCTTGTCGGACATTGCACTATTGAAGTCAACTGTAAAGACGAGAATGCGACAACGAGTAGAAAATATGCTCAAAGATAGATCTGAGTCAATTTTATATACAACAGGAAGTTCCAGTATACAGCAGGAATTCCGCACCGATATATCTTAATGTTAGAAAGAATTCTTGGTGTTTTTCTTTTTTCATCTTCAACGATGTTGTTGTAGATCAATTAATCAATTACTGTATTAAAATTGAAAACTATACTTGACAGTTGCCGTATTTAAGTGTCTGTGATTAGTGTTCGATTTGCGACAAGACATTTATGTTAACGGCACGCGATTATTCTACAGTTTTAGCATTGTTTCACTGTAGACACCATTTTACAGATCATTGTTCGATTTCAGGCCATAAAGCTAACGACCTTCTGAAATCCATCCGATTTGAACAAAACAATCTCACCCTCTCATTTTGTGAATGTTAAAATCCTGCCGTTCTTCTATATAATGAGAATTAAATCTCCAAGACCCTCGTACAACTTATGTCGTTATGAATTTAGTTAAGAGCTTCCTTAAGTTATATTAGTTTTCAGGCACGTGTAAATTATTAAAGACAGCCGGCGCTTTACTAACAATAAGACCAAAACAAAAACTCGGGCACCGTTGGAAATGACAAATTTGAAAAAAAAAAACAACATCAGCAACAATAAAGTAATGGCATATAAATCAAAAAGCACTATGATTTTGCAAAAAACTTTATAAGATTTATTAGACACATCTCCACCAGGTGGTTGTTATTATAGTTGTCAAACTGGTGAAAAGGACTTAATTTTCGTGTTTTTTCACTTGTCTCATAACGATGAAAAATCGTTTAAATTCATCAAAATAATAACGTTAAAAATTCTCTTTCAGGTCATTATAACTTTATTATCCGATGATCAACAGTATGTGTGAGGCTTTACTGTTAGATTAAGTACATTTCAACACGCACATTACGTCCGCTTTTCGGAAAAGTAAACGATGAACGATTCATGTGTAGGAGTTGTATTGATAGAGTAGAAGAAACAACAACAACAACAAAAACGATACCACAAAATTTATGAGGATAATTAAAATAGTTAAGTTTTTGAATAAAAATAACCGTCGTGCAATCATTACTTAACGTTATTCTTTCGAAACCATTAATAAAATCAATTAATTTGAAACTGTTTTGGCAGGTGTGTTGTTTTGTTTTATTTTTCAGTAGATGATTGGTTGTCTATTAAATTGTAATCAATTTTTTAAACGATTTTGTACTTTAATTAATGTTGAGAGAAAATCAAAACGTCATGTTTATCGTTTTAAAGCCGATGTGGTGGACATTTACAAATGTGTAACATTTTAAAAATGTCACTTTCCTGTAATGTGGATTAAGTTGATTGCTGTTTCTCGTGTGGCGGTATATTTCGATTATTATAAGTCAACTTAAGAGAGTTGACGATATACATTTTTATTCATATGAATCATTAATAAATGCCATCATGTATGATAATGGTAATAAAATGAAAACTTTTACAGAAGTAGAGGAAAGTTGGAGTTTTAACGATATAACTTTACAATTCGTTCCGATATTTTTATCGTAATTACCTAATCAGAAACTATTATTGTATCTACGATTACCTCATGTTATTTCAAACGATCTTTAACTTACCTTAATTGTCTTCCCATTATTCTAAATTTTTCTATAAAATGGTTTATTAATATTTAATTAACATATTTTTGTACAAAATTTTCAACAGACCACCTACAATGGTTATTATTTTTATAATTTACGTGCCATATTTGTCGGAAGACCTGGTGCGTTAATATGACACTAATTTGAACGGTTTTTAAAAACAACATGTAATTACAGCACCAGCACAGATAAACCTGTTGTCTTCAAATTAGCTGTTTTAATTTCATTCACTGAAGCTCAAACATCAGGTCAACATCGTTCAAGCAGTCAATTGACGATCGATCAGTTAACCTGCAAATCTACAACGTAGTGGTAAAACCGAAAAATGCATCTGTACCTTGGTATTCAGGTTCTTTAAGTCCATGGCGCATCCTTTATATTTCATCTAGCAGTCGATATTTAGCAATGGCTTTCCCATGGTTTTGCTGTTCTCTAGTCTTCGGAATCTAACGTTATTGTTGCTTTAATTCACAATGTTAAGGCCGAAACACAATGGCGTAAGAATGCTGGTAAAAACTATGTAAAATCTTATCATTTACCATCTGCTGCTGTGTTGATGAATACCGATTATTGTCTACTGCTTTTACTATACGATCACTATTGATGTAATTTTCTAACGTTATCTGACCGTGTCCATTGTGTTGCTATCTTAATAATGTCTATTAGCTGTAGGAAGATTTGAAGTAGTCTTAAGTGTCGTCTTGTTTACTTTCTGTTGTCACACACCTGAACAAACACACTTTTTTTGTATTAACTTTCTGTAACTTTAACTGTCAAACTTTTCGTTATGCTACATCCAGACTTGCACTTATCGTGAGGTGGCTAATATGGCCAATGAGTCGCTTTCACGCCACACCTCAAAGCGAATTGGCGCTCTATAAAGCTTCGGCTGTCTGGCCAGCTTTGCAAGATTCATTTCTTTCGGTGCTTCGGATGAAGCTCGCCAAATTAATTAAGTATCTAAGCATATAACGAGGTCGATTGACTTAGAGTAGAGTAAGTAACTGTCACAATGGCAAAGCGACATTTGTACCGGCGCCACTGGTCTCTCTATTGAAGACTAATATTATAATTAAATTTATTTTAATTATATTCATAGAATATTTCCATGTTATATAAGAGTATAGAAACAATATAGCAGTTTTCGCTTAGCTACTGTCTGATTTGCAACTTGCATTGATTAAATTGGACGATTATTTTCAATATAAACGGCTAGTATTATGAATATGTTTAAATTTGAAATAAGTAAACTATAACTTGTATAGTGGCCAATCGACATACCATAATCGAGTTTCTTCTTTATTTGCTTCTTGTTGCAGTGTCTTGATTCCAATATACCTGTTTTAACCAAACATGGTGTAGGTATAGTTAAATACTCAACTATACATAAACACTTTGTAATAATCATTGTGTTTATTTAATTTTATTTTACTTTGTAATAAAAATATTTCTATTCTGGTAAAATAAAATAAAACATAGAAAAACTCCACATAATCCCTCCATATTTAAATTCTGTTGAGACTGTTGTGTAGTGTGTGTGTGAGAGAAAATAATGACAATTCTATGCATTGGATTTTACACAATGGTTTTCTGACAAAGAAATATAGCCGTTTCCACTTGTATTTCCAGTATCAGTTTTCTTTATTTTGCGTGCTCTCAATATAATCGAATAGATTTCACGATTTGAAGTACATACACCCAGAAGTACGATATTTTCTTTCAATTTCTATTTATTTTTAGTTTCTGATGTAGGAGGATCTGAACTTTATTTGAAACAAGAAAACTTTCGTTGTTGAAGTGACAGAAGTTTGTGAAAATATCGATAAATCATCCATGACTAGTCTATAAAACACAATACAAGTAAATTCACAATTGATCACATACGTGAATAATTAGTCGTTAACGTTACATAAATGGTCATTGAACGAGTTTTAGCAATTCTTAAGGTAGCGTGCTGCGGTGTTTGCTACTCCAACTGCGTGATTTATTGAATTCAATTGAGAAAAATTAGTTTAACTTTATACAAAGTGAACAGTTTTTGATTTTTTTGTTGTTGTAATAATATATGCCACATTTCCTTTTCTTATTAATCTGTTAATTCAAAAATTTCCTCTACAATAAATCTTGCTGTTACAAGCCATGATATACTAAGTTGTACCATCAAAACTATTAAATGACGATCAAAGAAAAGCTTAAGTTTCTGCTTAAATGCATTTCTGTTTGGAATTCTGTTAGATGTTTACAAAAGCGTGATAGAAACAGATGGATGCTATCGTATTGTAAAAGAGAATCCTATATGTGTACATATAGAGAGAACGATCATACAATATAAGAATCGGTCTTGCTCTGTCTCTTTTATTTTCTCTGTCTTGATGTTGGATAATTGCTGAGGTGATTACCCGAACTGAGCGCTTCTCCACTGCAATTACCTTATTACCACAAACGAACCGGTCTCTGGGAGAGCTATTGCATGTGCCATATCGAAGCAACTTTGCCATTCTAGACTGGCATCTCCATGAAAATAAACAAAACACAATCGATTGACCCTCACACTAAATAAACATTAACGAAATTACACATAATAAACTGTATTTATTATAAATATAAAGTTAATTGTAAATTAAAATTTAATGCTTTTGACATGTTTCTTTCATTAACATTCAAACATTTTCCAGACGAAACGTATTAAAATCTTCTTAATGCCACCGATCGTAATGGTTGAAGAAATAACGAGTTTTCTTGGAAATTCGTCCAAAATTAACAATTCCAACCATCTTATAAGATGGTTGATTGATCGATTTAATGGTACTGAAATATTTCCTTCAACTTTTTCAACATATAGTTAATACTTGAAGCGAACAAATTCAACGAAATAAAAGACCCTCAAATTTAAAACGTCACGATCTAAATTTCCACTAGATCCTGTGAAGGATTTGCGCCAGTGTAAAATCTTGTTTTAGAAAAACACAAAGATAAATTGTAAACGTAACGGTGTAGGGTTTACAACTGTCAAGTTGTATGTAAATTCAGGCAATCAAGATTTTCAGTATTGTTATGAACAAGACTGAAATGGAAGCAATTTAGATGAATCTGAATAGTGAAGTGTTTGTTTTTTCATATTCTCACAGTTGTATAGAGTAGGTAAACATTAGGTAGCTTGAAAATTTGATAAACTGAATAGTAAATAGACTGTGTTGATTTTATAATGTTAGTCCCGAATTGTAATCTAAAAACAAATAACTAAATAAAAACGAAACTGTGGCCTCTACTCCGAGGGCAGCTCTATTGGATTTTTAAATATTGTTGTAACACTTTGAAAAACAATTGTAAAAATGCACTAAAGCGTGGAGTTCCAACGTTTTTTGGCCATTTATAGAGGAAACAAAGTAAATTCTTGGGAACGCTACATTTAAACGTCAAAACGAATTTTCTCGCTAGTCGCTCAATGGAGAGAGCATTTGATTTCGCGACTGCTGGGTTATTCTTTGAAAGTTACTGAGTGTCCAACAAAACTAAGTAATCTTAATTAAGAGCAGCTGGCGATTCTAACTCCCATGTACAATACATCTTTATCCCTTGCTAATCTTTGATGACAGGTGCGATCTACCTTAGAGACGGTCAGCCGCTGGGCCATGTTTCATGCGAACTGATAGTAGGATATTCCTTCTAAATAGTTTTCCACAGATTAAGTTGTATGCTTCAACTATCTATGACTCATTATTCTGGTATAGTTTACCGAAGAACAAGAATAAGGCCCCTTTTACCATAAGATATTGCTAGTACTCACTATATGTGAGGTGGTATGCAGCTTTGATGGGTCTTATTTTTGCGGTCCGCTTCAATTTCTTGCTTGTGCATATTTTTCTCGTTTTAGCGTTAATAAGGCATTTATTTGTCGATTAGTATTTTAGTAAATGTTGCAAGTAATCTATCTACATGCATGTAAATGCGGCTTTAGAAAATCGTTGGAAAAATGACATCCGCTGAGACTAAACGGTCCTGGTATTGGAAAATATTGTTATTTTATTGCGGAAATGTGACCAATTTGCATATTAAAAGCATATATGTATGTGGGGGGTAAAAGGAAAATTGAGTCTATTTTATTTATATGTACATTGGGGAAAGTTGTTTAAAAAACATATTGTTTCCTATACCAATTTCGATAACCCTCATCGTTCTAAATGGCTTTCCTAAATTTGACATTTTTCAACGACAATTTCCACACAAATACATACAGAGAGATAGAGAGAAAAAATGTACCCAAACCGATAGTATTAAGTGTTTTAAAAGTTGATCGTTAAATTCGTTCGTCCAACCATGACCATGTGAATTGTGGGGATTGAATTGAAAGCTTAAATTGATGACAGATGGAAAAGTTTCAACCCTAAAAGTTTTCGTTTTTTTTTTCGGTGGAAAAATCCTGAAAGTTTTGTCGGATAGTGTTCAGTTTGATAATAAAAGAAATTCATGTGATAACTTTATTTTAACGTTTTCTATGTGGTTGTAATGTTAGTAGCTGTGGGTTTTTATAAGACAAGAAACTGCAGACAACATTCACATTTAAATTGACTTATAAATCGCTTAAAGGAAACCCCTTATATTGAGATGGTGGAATGTCATTTAAGTAGTAGTATACTTTAGAGAATTGTTTGGATTTGCATGAGTTTTATTGCGTCAAGTTCCTCGAAAACCGGATATTTAATATTTGATGATGGAAATTTATACTGTTTTTCAGTTAAATATGCAATATGAGTTTGAAGTAATCGAGTATTGTTGATCTACATAAAGTTTACGCTTAATTAGTTTCTAGTCGGTTCAGGATCACGTTTCATTTGATTGATTCAACCCTCTTTCAATACACAATCGACAATTAATTCATGAAAGTTCTATTTACATTAAGCTATTTTATCATTTATTATCCATACTTATCACACCAAAATTCTCTTTATTTAAACGATTTTTCCCACTTTATGAATGTAAAATATCACCCCACCCCGTCTTAACCACTATCATAGTAGCGAGAATATTATGATAATAACTTTAGGATTTCGTTTGAAAAAGTGGTCGTTTCTTTCGTTTATAGAAAGCCTGAAGTGGAGTATCAAGAAAAGTTGTTGCACTGAAACTTATGGCGATAATAAAGTTGAAAGTTTTCGTCTTGTATTAAAGTTCGCCACGGGCACTTAATTCCGGGTAAGTGAGCGTCGACTATTCTTCTTCTACTTCTTATTATTATTATTATTATTATCATCATCATCATTATTATTATTATAATGCCAAAAGAGGCAACTAAATAGAATATAGGAGAGAGAAAGATAACAGGAGAATAATGCGCTATTAAACTCGTTCGTGTATTGCCAGAAGCGAAAGAAACAACTTACTGGTGCTCCATTAAAAAATCGATTGAAAATTGAAAATAAATGATAATTATTTATTAATAATTGTGGTCTCTTGTGTAGTTTGGTCTATTTTACTATAAATTTTCACTGGGATAATTCTTGTGTACAGATTTTCAATTTTCTGATAACTAGATAAGATCTCTTTGTTTGTGTAAATGGATGTAACTAAAGCAGCCACCTTCTAAACCTGCAAAGTCAAAGGAAACGAGATCTCATTGGTGTTCCTTTACCACAATCTCTCACCCTAGCTGATCTCTATTGTAAATCACCTAGATTTTTCTTATTGTATATATGGCAAACGTCTAGGACATTCAAAACCAGGCGACAGGAATAAGGTGGAGAAATAGTGCTGGATCAAGAAAGGATTACGATCAACCATCCCTCCTTGTGTTGTTTCTATACTCACCCCAAATCCTGAACAGCAGCCCTCAGCTTTAAACAGTTTAAACTACGATTGAGCCATTCAATCCAGACACCCTCCAGTATTCACCTATACAGTCGAGATTTAGTCTTTGTCCCTACAGGATTATCAGAATACTGCTGTTGCTATACTACTGATTGTAGTTAGAAAATGTGTTTTTTTTTATTCGAACAAAAATTTCCGACCGGATCTGGATTTTCATTAGAAAACTCCACAAAGCGTGCCACTGGCTACCCTTCATAGAAAATCATAAATCAACCAGAAACAAAACAAATATCTTAATTTCGTGCACTGGCCATTAAAACAAAAAGTTTGATTAATATCTATGACTACGACGTTTTCGTGTAATAGTTTCCTTGCCGGTGCACGGATTCCACGACGATGTTCCCCAGTCAGACCGACAGATGTTATTAATGATTTCCAACAGGCAGTCCGTTGTTTATAACGCCTAATTAGAATCCCAGCTTTTGTCCTACTTGCCCCGGTTTTATTTGCGGCCCCCAAAAAAAAACTAAAGAAAATGAATCACAAAAAGGACTAAATACTGGAATTGTTTGTTGGTGGATGTTTCCGGGTCGTGCCCCAAACTGCGCACACAAAATTTAATGAAATTCAAATCGACCACGATGCGGCTTCTTAATTAAAACGGTGTAATTAGAATGGAACTTCTGAATTGCGGTCTTGTGAATTATTGTATTCTAACTTAAGAAAAATTCTTTAAATTTCCAGCCTGTAGGCTTTTATAAGACAAAAATGTCGCTGATTTTATCGCTTGAAAGAAGGGAAATGTCAGTAATTTACTGTTGTGAAAATCCCTGTAGACCACCCCTTGTGTTCTCAAAGAACTTTACCGATAATCGATTGAAAGCGAGAGAAAAAAACGTATAGAAGGGATATAGAGGAAAGTTAAGTTGGTCTTTGCATGTTGTTGAAGACGCACAATTGGTGGGTGGACTATTGTTGAAAAAAAGAAAGAAGTGGTGATTAGGTGTTGGGTGGAAGTATTAATGGAGCTTTTTAAAATCGAAATATCATGAAAGAGGGTGGATGGTAATTTTGTAAATCGAACAATAGTGATTTAGATTTCAAGATGACGCTATAAAGAGCTGGAATTATGTGTCGAATGACAACTTCTTTTTTTTTTGTTTTTTGAAAAATATCGAAAGTAACATGAGATTCTAGTCGGTGATAATAAATCAAAGACTCGCCTTTCTATTCTTGTGTCTTTTACACAAATTTACTATTTGCTATAAGAAAAATATATTTTCTACATGTACATACAAAGTTATTATATATAAACAGGGTGTAGTTAATAATGTTCGGAATGCTTTTATAATAACATAACACTATATCGTGCTTTTAACATTTTTAATCTTAATGTTTCTTCTCGTTCGAACGACAAAGAATAAATTTCAAGTAAATATGGTTTTAATCGACGAAACTAGCTTCCGGGGAAAGATCAAATAATGATAACACTCACATTATAACACTAGGTGAGTTTTGTACTGGAAAAAATTCCTGACATATTCAATCTAATTACTAGATAACAACGGCAATTAATTAATTTTATTGCATATTTAGAACAAAAAAACCGAGTAGAATCAACATTATGGAAATGGGATAAAATTTTTGTTTATTTATAGAAAGAATAGAGGAAATTTATGGCTCTACTTTGACTTTTAGTTATAATTAGAATATTTTCTTATGTGTTATAATTTATATGATAATTTCTATAATCATACAGTATGTAGAGATAATTTATATGAAATGCAAAACGATGAATGTATAATAATTTGATTATAACTCGTTTGGTTTTGGATTAATTACAAACGGATTTTTCAAATTTTTGTTGAATCTTTGCGTGTTCATGATCATTAACTGTAATCAATCTAATTTCATACTCATGCTTACGAACGCATGCTGATAACTCACGAACACTTTCAATCATAACTTTTTTTTTTATTTCACCGATTCGCGATGTTACCAGAATCTGTTATAGTGTCTTCACTACACGAGCAGCATTCAAATTTCAAATAAACTAGAATCAAATTGACCGTCCTTGACCATAGCCAGTGGTGACGAAGTGGACGTGTTTCGTTATAGGTATGCGATCAAAAATTATAATTTTTATCTGCAACTACTAATTATATTTGTAAATAATTTCTCTAATTACGTAGGTACAATTATCTATATAATCAATATAATTTAAATTGAAAATACAATTTACGTAAAGCCATTGTATAGATGCTATTTAAGGATTCAATACTCGGTCGTTGTAGAAAATGGCGAAAAACGAGGGGAAAGTAAAAATTTCTTAATCGAATCCCAACATCTCGCATCCAATCCTAATCTTTATCATTATTCCGGTCTGTTCAACTACCACCATCACCATCCCTTCTGTGTTGATAGCGACATCTGTAATCCTGGCCATAGTCTGATCATCAATACACTATCACGTGAGCTGAATTCTATATAAATCAGAATGATTTTGCGATCGTGATTCATCTGAAAATCTTGCACCATTTTCTTTGTTGTATTACGGATTTCTTGTGGTGATTGTGGTTTTTAGGTGGCACCGCCTACGCCACTGTTATATCATCCGTTCATTCGCCCCTTTTTGTATTGAAGGTAATGTTATGGCCTTCACGAATGCGTGTAAATATGCACTCAAGTTTTGTTTAATAATACAACTGTTGTGCTTGTAATACAATGCGTTGAGCAACTGCCACTGAATGTCAAAACAACAGTCCTATCTACATACAACGTGGGTTTTTCGTAACCAATTCGACAATGCCGACGACAACAACAACAACAACAAACAACAGGACATTTTTGATATTATCATTATATTGAATTTACGTTCAGTATAACTATTTGTACCACAAGACAATTTTTCGAACGATACAAATCGTTCCATCAAGATATGAATCAGTTGGTATCTTTGATAATCCATCATTAATTAGCCAGAGCATTTCTTTATTACTTATTAAAACGAAAATTAATTCATCAATTTTACTATACAGAATGTCCAGTGGCTGTTGCACCCCGCAACGCATATAGTGGGGATAAATGAAAACGGTATTGTTGAAAATTTTCATAAGGATCATTGGCGGAAACTATAAAGTTAGCATGAACCTGTAGCTTTTCGTCAAGTTTTGTTTCGATTTTAGGAAAACTGTACTTTAGCACGCAGAGCTCTGAAAGTCTAAGAAAAAACAAATGTGCTTCTTCTCATATTTTGGGTGGTTTCTTAGAGAAAACGAGAAATTAGCGTAAACGGTGATCTCTAGAATTCAAAAGAATGTCAGGAAACTGTTTCTTTAATTAAGTTTAGCCTCACTACTGCAAGAGGCAATAAAGTATTGTCTGCAATTATCCAAGGCAAAAGTGCCAAATATGCAGACGTATTGGGGCTGGACTAAGAAAGCACCTACATCAACAATAACTAATCGTGTCTCAGCTTGCCGATGCTCCTCTGAGTACGGTGAGGACTTCTTCAGTCAATACCAGCTAGCTCTCAGTGATGAGGCTACAGTGCTGGCAACTTTTAGAATTCTTTAATTTCTCACAGTTTCAAATGTAGATTTTCAAATTTGTGAAAATCACCGTAGACCACAGACTGTAAGCCGTAGATGCTTCTTCCATTTTCGTATTCTCCCGCACTCCGTATCCGTCAATCACCGGACAGCCTGTATGTTGCACTTTATAATCACGATAGCATGTATCGAATACTTTTATCAAGTCAATAAGAATTCTCGAAAGAATTACAAATAGACTAAAGAAATTTCGCATAAATACAAAAGTTGTTACAAATAAAGTTGAGTAAGGTATGTGGAATATTAATCACGACAACTGGATAATTGGTGTTTATTGGAGTTGTCTAGTTGTGTATCAACGATTGAAACAAACAAACAAACAAACAAAAAACCTGAAATACACATCAAACATCAAATTGATTTCAACAACACAAACACTAATTACTCTGTTTTCTCAATGTTGTTAACTGTACAGTTTAATTAAGTCACAATTCTTGTATGTATATAAAAACGATTTCTAATCGTATATATTAAAGTTTAAATTGAATTTTAAATTGTCATTGAGTGATTAGAAAGATTTTCCAAATGGAATTTTCTCTAAATCTCAACAAAAATCTCATCCCCACTGTAGAGACATTGATATTGATTGATTACAGATAAAGCACCATTTCGTCAGGCGCTTTAATCGTGATTAATGTTCTGAATTTTTGTTGAGCAAAAAGTTAAAAGCTCTCGCTTTCTCTCTCTTCAAACAATTTTCAAAATGAAAAACAAACATTTTCGGTCATTATGTTTGTATATGTACATATTTGAAACGAATCGATCAATTCACAAACAAATTAATTCAACTTTCAAATGAATATGGGGAAAATGGTTACGTTTTTTTCTAATAATTGACTCATGAGACCTATCACGTAAAATATTGGAAATATTTGTTATTTTAATGATTGTTCGTTTTCAACGTTAGTTAAAGCACAAATGACGCGTCAAATTGATAATGGTCATTATTAATAGTAAACGTTACAAGGGCAGATTTGTATATATATTTGTAAATACATGATATTTACCAATTTGAAAGATCAATTAATAATTACGAATTTTGTTACAATTTACAATTGTATATACTAGAATTTTGTGAAAAGACTGATGGGAGGAAAACCTGTAATCGGTCCCAGGTGTTTAAACTTAAATAGATTCAATCTTTTCCGGTCGTTACACAGGAGAAAACTACTCTACTACTGTGTTGTGTTGTTACATATATAGTGTCAGATGTACGTTTAATTCAATTTGTATTCTGTTTGCGACGTATTTCTATACCAAAAACCATTTGAAATTCAACGTTTTTGTTCAAATCTCACATTACAACAAATAAATTTTTCATAAATCATTTACATATATATATAAGTTGTATACACCGCTACTATAACATATTCTTGAACGTTTTGTTAAAGTGTCATCTTTAACAAAAGACGAAAAAGAAGAAGAAAAAAACAGATTATTATTATAATAAAATTTCAAAAATAGACCTGAATTGTAGTGTAAATTACAGGTTTGTTGTGTCGAAAATTTACATAATCGACCTATAAACTCTAACAACGTGTAAATGGGTATTTTTATTACTTACGCCTTCCTATATAATATTACCAGTAAACATCAACAGATCGGTATATTTTAATATTAAATAATGTTTACATCAATAAATTTAGTCAATGTCTATTTGTGAGTTGATATTTTAGATAAGAAATGAATACAATTCTATCATTTAATACTCCATTTCCGATGCACGGGCACGGGATTTAAGAAAAGAGCATCTTTATTTTTCAAAAAAACATTTTGCAAGCGCTATTTCGATGGATATAGACTGCAAAGTTTGCTACACTTTTCGGCACTGATTTACTTCCATATTTACAAGAAAATAGCGACCCAGAATGGATATTTCAGCATCATAAAGCTTCTGTGCCCAGCAGCCGCCAGACCTATAGGTACAAGGGGGTAATCACTTCGTCTAATGGTTGGGACAGGCATTCGTGTAATTGTATGTAATGCTATGGAATACCCATGTAATAAATAGCATGCTTGTAATGCTGTGTAATATATGTAATGGTAAAGCAATTATGCAATGTGTGGGACACTAAAATCGAGAGTGGTTACCCCCACGTACAAGTGGCTAGAAGCATAATGGCAAACTTTTGGAATGGCCTGTCTGCTTCCCGGATCAAAACCCGACTGAAAATATGTGAGGCATTAATGCACCCGAAATTTACAGGCAAAACATACATGTGTCGCAATAGAAAAATAGTGTGATTGAAGCGTGGAGGTCTGCGTTGACAGCATGCCTAGTAGGATTTTTGATGTAATTCAAAACAAAGGGAGTCCGACTGATTATTAAATTTGAAGAACGTTTTCTATTTTGCACCTCCCAAATGAATTTCTTTTGATTTTGCATTGATTTCCAAACTGCGCCTATCTACCAGTGAAGAACAGACAATGAAACACAACTGTCCTCCAGCGAAATAAAGTTGTCTTATCGTTTGATCAATGTTGGTATTTTTTGATATTCTTTTACATTGTTTTTCAAAATTTATCGTATATCTCCTTATAGTCGATGGAGAAATTAAAAATTACATGCGTCTATAGCAGCGGTTCCTAAACTGTGTTTTGTGGTGCTCTCTAGATCCACGATAATTTTGGGGTTCCTTGGGGCAGGGACTACAGTTTTAGTAAAATAATTTGCAATCATTTCATGGATAGTCTTATGAAAAATTCTTCGATATACCATTTTGCAAAGCTGTAAACTTTCCTACGATTATTGCTATTTTATCTACGGATGTTTGTAGATGTGTGCGGGTGTTCCGCGATATATGAAACATTGCATAAGGGTTCTTCCAGTTTGGGAACCACTGGTCTATAGTATTATTTCATGTTATTATTGTTAGTATTTAAGATATTCTACGTTTCAATTTTAAGCTAAATTATAAGCCACTACGTGTCTTGTTTGTATCTTATAGAATTTATTGCTTTAAAGTGTGAGAATGCCGAAAACTGAATCTTTACGATCTTTTTTTTTCTAATTCCATTGCTAAATAGCGAATCCGGTAACATTCTTCCAATTTGTAATGCTTTAACTTTGTCGTATATTTAACAAAATAAGTCTCAACCTCAATTACATTTTTGATTCGCTTCCTCTAACGAATTTTCAGGATTGCGATAATATTCCGGATTTATGCAAAAACTACTAATTATCAAATCTTCAAGATGGTTTTATAGGCTGTTGTAATACTTAAAGAGTTGATAAACATACAAAGCCAATCTGCTTGCTATTTATCTTAAATGTGGCTGTAGCTCATTAAATCGTCAACTATTTATTCAATGTACTTCCTTATTGTGTTCTTTCTAACAAGACACATTAACGTCATGGTGTGTTATAATTTGAATTTCATTTCAATAATCTCATAAATTGTCTATAGTTGAATTTCAAATATTTTGACTACAAAATAATGGAATAAAAAAAAAATTAATATAATAAGAATTACACAAAATTACTGTCATTATAGTATATTTCACACATCAACACATTTATTTATGAACCGAAATTAAGGAGAACTTAACTGAGTATTATTTAATCATCTAGACACCGTTAGTCACTAAATTTTCTTTTAAAAGAAAGTGTTTTCATTAACCAAATCAACAAATAATTGGCTTGATGGTAGTATAATGAATGAATGAAGTTTTTATTAAAGAGATTTTATTTTTTTCTTCTATAAAATGGTTGAGGCTTTTATGTCTTTTATTTTGTAAATTATGTGGAAATTTAGCTTGAGAATAACATTTGGGCTTTTAGTTTAGAAACGATCGTTAATTGATTAGGCAAGACTTTCTTAAATTATCCATAAAGCTGCATTATTTATAATTTGTTCATTAGTTTAAAAATAGAGGATACAGAAAGGAATGCTTTACTATATCAAGAATACTGTGAAAATACATGTGTTCACACGAGTCTTCTTGAAATATACATGTTTTATTGTAACTTGTTATACTTCCTGTAAGTTCGTCTTTATTGCCGTTTGTCACAAAAAGTCGACTGTATAACGTCTGAAACTTCAGTCTAGATTTGACACTCAACTATTTCGTTGTAAATCGTTTATAAAAATAGATTTTCTTAAAAAAAGTCTAGCTAGCTATCCAATCAGTTACAAGAGACTCGAATGTTGTTATTCAGTACCACAACGTATTCTATTTGTGTTTTGAATATTGAAGAATCACTTTAATTGGCTAGAAAGGTTGGAAACAATTCGATTGATGAGCCATTACAGGTGTGGTAGAGGCAATGGTGTTAAACTGTAAGTGAAAGACGATGATTCTGCTATAAGATAATTTGTAGAAATAATCATAACGGTTCAACTGTTTGGATTATACATTTCAAAACAGATAAAATCCTTGGGAAATTTTAGGTGAAACTTTTCATACATCTGAAGGTGTAAACAATGAATGGTTCAACACGATTTGACCCCCAATAACAACAACAACAACAACTCTAATTTGTATCATTTTCATATACAAATAATACACGAAATATCTGTTGAAACCTTAAATTATCGTTCTTTTTATTTTCTCGATACGCTGTTGAACAACCGAATTCAGTCGATATACCGGCTTTATGGCCGCAGTCAAAAAATATAAATCTGTCAGCGTATTTTTTTACAATTTTTTTTTTATTAAACGCATCATTAAAAACCTATTAGAGATTAAATTGTAGGTGTTTAGATCATCATCTTCAACAAATATTTTATTACTAAACTTTATATTTAAACATGATCATAAATATTCTTCTATCCTAATGTTTTGTTGACACTTTTCAAATATTTTTATACACTTTTTTTTATCAATTATTAAAAGTCTAGACATTTGAGAATGCTGTACGTTTAAGCATAACGTTAACGGAACTTCTGATGATTATACTAAAGATCCTTTTCAATGAGTTGTTTATTGAAATGTTTAAATTTTTTTAATTATAAACATTTGTTTGTTTGTCTTTTAATTTGCAATATTCAATTGTTTATCGATTAAATTGATATTAATAAACAATCCCTAATGGCAATTTAATGATCACCATATCTTGATATAAATTTAATTAATCGATAATTCGATTTAATTACTCTTTGTAAGTAGGTATCAAACAAGACGTCGTGACTGTGCACAATTCTAAACTTATAACTGGTAGCATTCCTTTTAAATAATGTTTTTTTTTTTCAAATCCTCTGATAGCTTAGAGAAGAATTCAAAAATTTATCAGTCGAAATGATCAGTACGGTTGTCATCAATTCTACGAAAGAAAGAACTAAATGTCATGCTAACAGTTTGCAAAGAGGCGCACACTATCTCTTCGTCTTGAGCAACAGTGCAGAAAACAATCACTAAATAAAACTAAATGCGTTTAACTTAATCTTGATGTTAAATGAATAGAGAGAATAACAAATAGTCAAGTAAATTTATTAAAATAATCCACAAAAGTGTCATAATAATTTGAATGTTGCTGTTATTTAGTGGACAATTGATCATCAAATAAGACAAAATTGTTAAGTTAAAATACAAGAAAATTGTCTATTGTTCAGACCGTTGTTGTGTGTGTAGATCAGAGGGTCTGTGTTGCATAATAAGTCGTGCACATTGGCTTGAATCGCCCTTAGCGAAATCCATGTTAAGGTAAACGACCGTTTGTGTTGTTGTTGTTGTTGTTGTTGGTTGGCTTTAACTTGTTTTATAACATACAACTTATAAAAGAGAAACGATGGTAATTCGCCCCGCATTCTTCACCCACATCATCGTCTCTTCGTCCAACAATAACCTATTAAATATTAAAGTCGATAAACAAAAGACTTGTGCATTCATAAATGTATCCGGTTAAGGGATGTTAACATTAATCAAACCTACTGAGTAAAGGATAAATGATCATTTTTTTCCACACACAAAAAAACAACAGTTTAAATTAAGGAATAAAGATGAATTTACTTTATATGGAAGAAATACAAAACAGTGCATTTACAGATAGCATTTATCTTATAACTGTCAGTATTTATCGATAGTTGGAAGAAGATTCTCTCGATATACTCGGACCTTAATACTGATTGTCAAGATACAAATCAAATAAAATAAATGCCCATTTACAATTAGCATAGTCCGACTATATATCTAATGTAATAGAATTTTTCTAATGATATGTTTTTATGTTGGGAAAATGGTAAACGATACATACATATAACATCCAGAAACGGACACTAATCGTGAATAAATCTACCATTTATACAAGTTTAAATAAAATGAAATACCAACTAATTAATGATACTAGTTGTATATATATAAAAGATAAATGTATTTGGTAATCTTATTTGAACAAGTCTATGAACCATCTTTGGCAATATTGACGATTGGAACGTGTTCAGGACCACCCTGATCAATCATATAGAAAAATTCGAACAATTATAAATCAAATAAAATGCAATGTAAATGGATTAAGACAGTTCTTGTGATATATTTCTTAGTAAATCCAACATACTATCCGGCTATATATCATTAATAAATATTTATTAATAGTTGGAATTGCTGCAATAGTGGGTAATTGTCAATGAATTATTGTTGGGTTATGTACTAATTAGAATTCATGGAATACAAGCAATATTTCCATATTAAAGTTCAATAAATATCAAAAATTTCAATCTAAAATTATTCGTTTTTTTTTTCTCCATCTCAAGTCGTGTATTATAATATTTATAATCACAACAATGGAATATTGTTGTTGAAATTGCTAGTGTAGGTGTAATGTTGGGTTTTAGCTGCTTATTTCATAGATATTCATCAAAATTCTCTCATGACTATCATCCAGAATCATTCCAGACGTGTTTTTAGTTTTAATTAAAAAGTTCTAGTGACACACTTCTAAAATTTCATTTCATAACGACGAATTTGTAGGTCGAAACTTGTATGTACGAACATACACATACATACACTTGACTTTCATTTACATCCAATTAATTTAAATCTACCCTGTCTCAGTTCTTATCATTGTCACACGACAAAGATACAATAACTGAATAGATAAAGATAAGTGGAGACGTCGTGACGCCCTATTCCTAAAGTTTCGTTGATATGAAATAAGAAAAGACAGGCATAGCTAGTGGAGTTGAATACGTTGACTTAATGAGCAGATGAGAGGGTCATGATTAAGATTACGACAGATGTTGATGAGATGCTGAGGATCGTACAAGTTATAACAGAAACTTGGTTAATATACAAGCAGCACCAGTAGGGGTGAGTTTGTCAGAATTAAACACAACTCTCTCTCTCTCTATCTCTATCTATCCATCTCAGCGTCGTCAGTCTTTCTTTATTGTCAGATCGTAAGAAAAATTGTATTTCCAATTATAGCTCGATATTAAAAATATAGAATTATTGTATGATTTAGCAAAGATAACAAAAATGATAACAACTATCCTAAATTGTGTTGCAGTCACATGATAAATACAATAACAGTGAAAGCAACTTTACGACCACAAAGCACATCTATAACCTGACCCTTATAAGGTTTTTCTTTTCCATTTCATTGTGTCAATAAATAGAAATTGGGCTTTTATTAAAAAGGAAAAGCCCTCCTGACACTTTCCATCTTTACGTGATTTATACGCTTTGCTATATTGAATATTATTGTGTTTATTACCGATTATTACGAGTTGAATAACAGCAATTTTCTCTTAATATTGGGTGCATTTCTGATTTGTAAATAGTCAAGTTGTTATTTTTGAAATAATCGAAAAATGGTGGATGCGCCGCTCTAATGATTGTAATAAGAATTGTACTGTTGTCAGTGTTGTTGTTGTTACTATTCTAGGACAAGTGCAACAAAACATACCAAAAGAGAACATGAGATGAAAGTAGAAGCAACAACAAGACAGGTGAATCTCGATGTCCTCATGTTATAACCGGTTCTAGTGTTCCACTACGATGAATCTTTGCCGCCACAATGTCGTCGTCGTCGTCATCAACGATTTTCAAACGCATTTCTATACGTTATTTGATACACTAAAAACTTCTGAATTTTTTCGTTGTTTCAATAATAAAAACAATAAATTTTACGAGTTGAAAACAACAAAAATAGATAGGGGAATAAGGCTTTTTTTTGGATAATACCGGATTTACTGCGAAAGTGGCGGTATTAAAACAACGAAACGTAGGTGTGAGTGACAGCAGATTAACGAGTGGTTGGAACAACTGTTTCGTTTTTTTGCTTTATCGGATTTTAAGGGTAGATTTGATAAAAAAAAGCAATATAGTAGATTTCAATGATAAGTTAAGATGACGTTATAAACAAATTAATGCAAAAATTCCTAAACTCGTTTTTAACATAAAAAAAAACGGAGTCAACCATATGTAGAATAGTTGTTAGATCTGCAAATTAAAATAAAATTACTCTACACAAGCATAATAATTAATGAGGCATACACGCGTATATACTTAACTATTTATGATTAATTTAAGTTATAAACTTGATTGTTGTCTTTTTGTTGAGCAACAAAAAGTGTTTGATAAATCACTAAATTTTTTGCAATACCCCCTGTTGTTTTCGTTCAACATTTATAGCAACAAAAATTTGAAAGTTTCTCGATAAAACAACTAAGTTGTCTGTCAATAATATTAAAAAAAAAAAACGAAATTTTCCATTAATTTCGATCAGATAACGATTCCTGCAATATTTCCAATTCTTTCTATATGATTCATTGTCTGGTGTTTATCGATGAATTAAGTAACTATCGTTGAATCCGGTTGTTGAAAGTTTTAGTCACCTGTACTAGAACAACAACAACAACAACAACAATTCTACAATAATTTCTCTTAAATCTTCTACAATACGTACATTTATATAAATGTTGAGCAATAAATAATTTGGTTAGAGATTTTATCATTAGAGACCATGACGGAAACGTGCATGGAATTCCCATTGACTCTTCACCCTTGAATTTGATCACAAAAAAACTGTGTTTGAAAATAGTGGATTGTTCGAAAGAAAATGTTGGACAACAAATAGACTGGTTGTGTATTTTTAATTGATTCACTTGGGGACCACACCTTCTTCGGATTTACTAAATAACAAATTCACCAGCAGGTTGTTTTTACAGCAACTTAATTTAATTCAGTTAAATTAATGAAGATGTAATGGTTGAGATTTAAATATCAACTGTCGTGTAGTTTGTTGAATTTCAATTATTTCTCAAACAATAAACAAACTTGTTAATGTTAAAAAGCAATTATTCAATTGATGGTTATATGGTGGTAGTTTTCTATAAATTCACTTGGGGAATTTCCTGTACCACTCCCAGTTGCTGATTGGAATACTATGCGTGTCATGTTGTTGTTATTATTGTTTTTATTATTTTAAGAGATTAATTTTATATTTTCCAATAATTGAAATGAAGATCGTTGTATTTCCTCTACATTTATAGATCATCTATCCGATGGTTAATCAACCGCATGTTAAGCTAATTACTGTTTAATTTATAATAGTCCGCCAATCAATCTAACTGTTTTGTTAACTAATCACTTTGTCTCATCAGATTCCATCAATTATGTTGGCAACATCAAAGACTTGGAATATAATACGTTAGTTAAAACAATAGAATCTCGTATCGCCCTTTATGGTTTGTCTGTGGTATATTTAAAGGCCCCTATACACGTTGATAGATGTTTTCTGGTGATACATGTCTCGCCGTATACAGTGCGTATACAGTGTGGGTCTATGTTGGCAATTCGTTCTATTGAAATCAAGTTTGGTCTTTGTGAATTTGTTGTACAAATACGCATCTATTTATCTTTTGTGTACGATTAAATTATTTCGAGAGAGCGAGAGAGAACCGGTCGTCATTAAAATAAATTTGAATAACGGCAGCAGTGTTGCGCGCGGCATCGCAACTATAAATGAACTTCATTGCTGTGTTGAATTCAACAAGAATTCATAGTGTGTAAAAGGCGAGTAAAAACAGACCCACATGTTGGGATGTTGTTTATAATAAAACAACACTGTTACTATGTGTTGTATAGTCACTTGTACGTATATAGTTTTTAGTGAATGCACTAACATTATATGCAAATCCGTATAGTCAGTTTTAGTTTATATACCAACATTAAACTTATATAGAAACAAGTAATTGTTTAAAATTTACAATCGGCCGGTGACAATCGAGAATAACTTCAATACAATTTGCTATAAGGAAATTGTCAATGAAATTATTTGTTAATTAAATAAAATTTAACACGTTTCACATTACGATTTTCACACAACCACAACTAATCAAATGTGATGATGTTGGAATATTTCATTTATATTCTCTTGATGCAAACCATATAGTAGAAAATTGGATTTATTCTCTAGAGTTGTGGCTGTACACACAGACAGCTCCATCATAGTCTAGAGGAAAATTCCAAATAACAGTCAAATTTCATATTGCCAGAAAGAGATAGATGCTATTATTATTCAATGGAGATTCCCGATTGTGATGCAATGTAGCTGGAAAGGACACACTAATAAACCAAGTTCAACACGAACATTGGGAAAATTTTGAAAATTGTTGACGAAAAAGAAACTTTCATTTGTGGAAAGTAAACTTCTGATGTGAAATGCATTTGATTTCTCTATAAATCAAAGAAATTTCTATCAATAAAAGTAGTTCAAAAGACTGCTTTTCTCTAGATTGTATTGTAAGAACTATATTTTTTGATCAAAAAGTGTTTTTTTCCATCTAGAAAATGTCGAACATAGAGCTAGGTTAGAGGATAGAAAGTGAATTTTAAAGTGAAGTATTATTAATTTCTCCATATCAAAGCGATTTACATCAATATTTAACGATAAAAGTAGTTCAAAAGATCGCTTTCATCTCAATTGCTGTATTGTAAGGGTTAAATTTTTTATCAAAAAGCAACTTTTCTAGTGGAGAAAAAGTCTTAGATGATGGTTATTTTATTCTGATCTACAAATACTTTGATCACAATTTAAAATTTAAACGAATCCAATGATAATTAAAGAAATTCATGCTATTTTCCATGTTATGTTGTGCAAAAAGCAAGACTCTTCTGCTAGAATTCGGACCCTGAGCGTCTACTTAGCGGGCTCTATAGTGCTCTAACTTGTCCATCTGTCTACTGATGCAATTGCACTTTTCTCAGAGTCTAATATAATCGGACAGCGTTCAATTGATTAGATAGTTTTATAAAAAAAATTCTAAAGAAACTGGTAAAAACTAAACTTTTTATAGTAAGTTTTTTGGGTTAGCAACGTTTAGAAAACACATCCCAATTTGGCAGGTACTAATAAGACCCTAATGAAAAGAAAAAATTGGGGCGTGGGTTTAGACCCTGTTCTCAGAGATCGAATTGCCTGCAGTCTTATTTTTATATAGATAAACGTTTTTGTGCCTGGATTTACACTAATTAAAACTTGACATTTTAATAAAGTAACGAATTCTCCTGCAGCATCCCACTTATTTCCGGTCTGTATCCTAGCATTGTTTTACTGATGCATTTCCACTAATAACGTTCCCAGATCCTGATTGAATTAAGTGACAGCTCTACTGTATTTAGAGGGGTAGATCCTCAATTAATACCTACCACAGTTGGTAGTTTTCACGTATTCTCTTCTAGATTTTCGTCTAATTTAAATATCACTCTTCCTGCTATTTCATTTAATAAAATATAGTGAAACTGAGAAATTCCACCAGTTTGTTAATTCAATCCTTTTTGTTGGGTAAAAAACGAAAAACTTGTTGGTTTTATCTTGAATCCTTTGTTTGACTGTTTAAGGAATTTATGCGTCCTTTGTTTTCTTTTAAAGGTGAAGAAAGTTGCCAAACCGCAATAATATAATATAACGTTGTCTGTAATTTAAATCGACCGGCAATTTGTTGTTGGAAATTATATCAGGTCGTGATCATTCTGTCTTTGTTTTATATATTATGTTTTTTATTAATAATTCTTCATCTTTCTTTATTTGTTTGTTTGCTGTTTTTTTTTCCATATAGGTAATATTTTCGGTTTAAATTGTTTAACGGATTTAATTATCGATAATGTGTAATTTATGAACAGTCAATGGAGAGGATGACTTGTACTTAAAAATTGCCATTTTTTTCTTTCAATATTGTTTTCCAAAGAAAACGAACTGGAAACATTAATAATTGAAACGGCTTAATTAGTTTTATTTGTTCAGACGAAGATTGCGAATGGAAGTCTGAATTAATTTCAGTCTCGTTCTTTTTAATTTTATTATTATTTATCCATTTATTTATTGAATTGCCAACGAACAAACGACTTATGGAAGGTAATTTTTGAATTATTTTAATTGATTTGTAAAAAAGACAACTTTCAATTAAAATTCATCAATTACAAGAAGTTTACGCATTTACTGCAATGTAAAAACTCAACATCCTGCTGCTGACAACCTGCTGAAATCTGTATACAGAATAATGCCACCCCCACATAACAAATAAAACATCTAACGGCATGCGCATTTTCACAAAATCCACGTGGTTGGTAATCAAACACGACGGCGCGGTTGAGTTCACGGACTCTCTTCCATCCACCACCAAACAACAATCTCTTTCCGAAAGACCGTTCAGTAGTAGTTGAATTGTGGATGTTCGGTGTGATTGTTGAGTGTTTACCAAAAATACAATTTTATACGTCAAAACGTTTCGTATCGGTAATTCGACGATAATTGATCAACGAAAAATTAAAGCTTTATTCGACAATCAATCAATCAATATTTTGTGTGTCAGTGTGATTAGTGTTTTGAGATTCAATGAAAGCTCTTCAAGTGTTACAACAAGAGTGGTGGGCGGTGGAGTTTTATCTCGTAATTTCAAGAAGGTCATCATGCGGGATTAATACGATTTTATAAAAGAGGTATTTGGCGTTTTCTTATGATGTATTTATACCAACTGTATGTAGTTAATTCGACCGACACCTTGTTCAGTCTTGATATAATTTATCATGTGAATTGCTCTTTGTTCTGTTCCATTTCCAACCAGATTGGTATGATGGTACTTTCCCCATATCTCTTTGATTCTACCTTTTTGTCTTTGTACAACACACAGGAAGACAACAAACAACAAACCAAAACAACATGTTGATATTATTATAAAAAATTCAATTAGCATACGGTAACACAGGTATACACGTTTGATATTTGAATAGAGATGTTGAAAATCATAATGATAATAATAATAATAATAATAACAACAATCTGAAGAAAGAGTTAGCATTGTCATGTTGCAATGTTGTTTTTAAATCTATTGAAATACACGTCAAGAATTCTATAGTGTTGGAAATGATAAAAATCAACGAGTAAAAGAGATAGAGAAACCCTTAACATGATAATCGACCGTTGTTGAAAATGTTTAACAATGTTGTGAATGTTTCTGATGGTATACTTACAATGAATGATTAATGTACAATTTATAATTTTAATTGTTACTAACATAGTGGATAATATTGAGATTTATTAACAAAAGTAGATCTTTTTTGCTCTAAATTTTCCTATTTCTATCTATGTATAGCAGATTGTTATGATCGTACCTATATTTTATATTTAAATCCGTATTAAGTCGTCTTTTTGTGACACATTTTACCACAAAATATGGAATTTATAAGCTTAAATTTTGGGGGATTTAAATATTAAATCCACCAGAAATATAGTGCCCTTAAATGGACGCGCGACGGTCTCTTATTGTATTAAAAACAATAAATTCACAACATATAGATTTACTTAATCTATAGTTAAACCAATTAAACCACCTTAACTAATGTATACCTTATCTATTACGACTCGGTCTCACTGGCTTAAAATCAGTAAAATGGACAACAATACGCGTGTCTAAAGACTGAGCCTGATTGGTTGAAACGCATTTTTACTACACTACTCGGTCAGTTATTAGTCTAAAGAAGGTTCTTGGATTGTTTGCAACTTGTGATCAATTATGATCCGATGGCGAGCAGTCAATATATTTAAACAGAAGAGCTTGGAAAACTTACAATTACTGTAAATCCCGGCATACAAGTCGCGTTTTTGAGACAAAAAAATGACTTAAAATCTTGGAGGTCGACTTATACGCCTGGTATAAAATGCCGGAGAAAAAGAATATATAAATTCCTATAATAGTATAAATAAAAAATGTATTGTCGTAACTAACTTTTCTCTTGTTTGCGGTCATCAATATAAACCAGGTGATAATAAAGGTTGAAATGTAAGCTTCAGATTATTCTGTTCGGGGAATTAATTTTCCTTGAAATAAAAGAGCCCTGTTAGTATCTTAAAAGACTAAACAGACAAACTCTCTCACAAAAGTCGACTTATACAGCGAGTATACCCATAAATATGAATAAACGGGTATATTTCTTAATATCGACTTATGCACAGTATCGCCTTGTATGCCGGGATTTACGGTAGATGGAAGTGTTTTTTAATTCACCTTCACTGTAGCACATAGGCGAACAAATATCCGGATCGTTCCTGGTTGTGATTTTTCAAACTCTCTTAGAACAACGGATTCGTTACACGAATTACAGATTACGTTGGATTAGAACGCTTCAAACATTTACAAATTCTTCCTTTTCATAAGTTTCTTTTATTGTTGTGTTTATAGTTGAGCCGACCGATTCAATATAGGTGGAGTGTATAGTTGTATTATCGATCGATAACTGACAAGATCGTTAAATCTCAAACAAACAAACAGAAATAATGGAATAGGACATTGTTTCAATTTATGCAATTCTAGAAACTTGTTTCGAATTGTTTCTAACAAAATATACACAAATTAAATTTATTACATACCAATTAATTTTTTATTTATTCCACATAACATTCACTTAAAGGAAATTGGCTAATTGTTGTAATTTAAATTGTTAATTAAATCAACCTATAGATTCAGCACTGATTAAGATGTAAACTAGTTTTATTATTATAAAAGACAGGTCAAGTTTAATCTAGATTGCATTTCAATAAATAATACTTCGAATTAAAGTTTTTATATGAATTTATTCTAAGAAATCTAATTAGTTAATAATTTCCTTGTGTGTTTGTTTTTTTTTAATTCTTTAATTTTCTTAGAATGGATATTAAGGTAGAAAAATTTTATTCATCAACAGGTGTTGTAATTGTCTAGAAATTCGATAAAAAAATTTCACTGTAGGAGTCTAGCAACAAAATTTACGCTTATTAATAGATTGTTTATAAAATAATTGACTACAAAGTTCAAATAGCCGTTTTCACTAATCGTGTCTCTATTGTTATTGTTGCAATCTTCCAAGTCTTTATTTTTGTTCTTTTGAAAACTTTATAAGTACACTGAATGATAATCTGAAGAAATGGAAAAAATACACCGTTAAAAATTGGGAAATACGAAATAAACTGGACTGTTATCGAAATTTTCCATCTAGACAGTTTCTTTTTCCCAAAGAATTTTATTATGGTGAATTTATGATACTCTCCTCTATTCATTATTCTTACACTGATACATCATTCAATTAAACTTTTTGCTCGCTCTATAACCAATCATTTTATCATATGTATATGTTGATTGTTTTTTATTCGTATTGTTTTAACAGAAATAATTCAAAAATTACATCGTTACATTGATGGAACACAGCAATTACTTTGATAGTTAATTGAGAATATGATGATAGTTGTTGTGATATGGCTGTTAATTTAATTTTAATCAGATTGACTTGTTTATCTTCTTAATCTTTTGTATTTGATGCATTAAAGTGAGAAGTTGGAGAAATTTTTTTGAATAATCTATAAATGAACCAGTTCCATTTTTTTTTGTTTTTGTTTCTATCAAAAAAACATTGCTATTTCCGTGTTGTTGTTGCTATAACCGACATTTTCTTTCATAGCAGTTTCTCACCGACAACCCTTTATATTGTTTCACATAAGTTGATTTATAACGTTGAGTAATAGAAACAAGATTGTAATTTACGATTAAAATTAAAAACATATCTACCACATCTCTGTATGTATATATGTATATTAACAGGAAATTGTATAGTTGAGAAACTCAATTTTAAGTTAAATATTAGTGTACTACATCTACATTGAGAAGAATTGTTAGATAGTTAATACCATAATGATACTACCGCCTCCCTATATCTAGCTATTTGAAAATATTGTAGTAGCTATTAATTTTAATAAATACTACCAGATCTAAGTACCTGCATACTCGTATATACATATATATGTTTTGTATAATATCATTGTGTGGGTGTTTATTAATTTTTAATCGATTAATTGAACACGAAATTATCGGTACATTGTCGTAAATTAAATGATAATACGCTATCGTACTGGTAGTTATAGTAGGTAGTAGGTGGTTACAAAATGTTTAGTGGATGATCATAATTCTATTGTAAATGTCTCATAATCCCGACTCTACCCACAACCCTATCAATTTAGTCGACCATCTGAAAATGTCATTTTGTTTATTTATGATGAAAATCAATGATGATGGGAAAAGAAGTAACTAGATTTTCATTAATTTGACATTAATAAGTTTTTGTGCAGGTCTTTCTTGTTTGTTAGGTTTCATGTTGATCATCTTTAATATTTCTCTTTTACGCTTCATTTATTAAAATATTAATGAAGAATATGATTGAAAATATAGTCAAATTAAACATCTCATCATGATAATGACTAGAAGATTAAGGGAATTTCTTTGATCACATTCCTGTCAGTGGTAGTGTCAAAATAATTTGCATACAGTCTGTTTCATTTAAAACGAATGCAACTTAATTATTTGATAAATTTTCTTCTCATTCATTCTAAATTGAACTGGACCAGCTAGACTTTATAATAGCAATTCCAATAATGATAGGATAACTAGGGGCGTTCTGATAAGGTGTGCAAGATGTGCATGAAATACAGGCGTCCAAATCTGTTGTTTATCAGTTGGTTTACAGATGTGAATAAAAACACAATAAAACTTTTGGTGTTGCAATACAGAAAAAGAAAAACAGAATAGTAGGTAGAAAAGAAACGTATGGCAAAAGCTCTTGAAAAATATGCACACTCCAATCTTCAGGTTTTTAAATTCAAGCCTGAAGTGCCAGACGGTAGGCCCAGAACTACGAATAAACAATAAACTTGTGATGAAGTTTTGACATCACAGAAGCTGCATCAGTCTCAACCTTCTGTAAAATCGAAGTGTATACATTTAATATTTTTCTGTTAATTTAAATTTTCATTAACTATTCGGTTCTGTTGGTTTGTAAACTTTCATTGCTTTTTCTAATGAAAAGGGCGGCTTAAACACTTCTTGCATACGAGCGGCAAAAGTCACGCCTCTGAGGATAACTAAGCGTGAGTGAAAAGAAAGGAAGTCGCAGTAACGTTACTGTTTACGTTAAAGTTAGCATTAGATATAGAGAAAGATTTTTCTATTATTATTATTCATGTTGTGCACAATATTCGGTATGCCGTTTGACGCACTTGTCTTGTCATTTAAGATACTTATGGCGGTAAATTTACAGATCAGATTTCAACGTAGATACAATTCTAGTCTTACACTATTTGCATTTTACTTATTTCCCATATAAAGCACTTTGGTATCAGATAAAGACGTTTAAGAATAGTTTTAGCATAGATACGTGAATATAGTATTGGGTTTCTTAATTTATTGCATTGTAATAAGTGTTTTAACTAACAAAGCAGCAAACTTGAGTGTTTTCTGTTGTAATTTCAATATATGAGAAGAGGGTAAATTAGATAATAGAAATTCTTACATTAAATTGAAATTGAAAGTTTCACTATTTTATTACTGAAAAGCAATAATGAACGATTCTCTTTGCTTATAATTTATTTTTGAAAAAAAAAAATGGAAATCGACAATCGACGATGTCGAACGGCGTTACATTGTTGGATTATACGACAATCAATGTAGAAATACAATGGACGATGTCGGGATGTGATTAAAAGAGTGTGAAATTTCAACATTTTACTATAAATGGTATTCAACATCGGTCATTGTGTGCTACCGTGGTCAGTCACACAATGAAAATTCTAGTTTCATTTTGATGTCTGCTGACGGTGTATGTTTTCGCCTTTAATTTACGTTCATCTATAACCGTGCTGCCCAAACTTATTTTCCGGTGGAACCCTTATGCATAATTCGCACATATATACAAACATCTGAATCTTTAGATAAATTAGTAATAGACCGCTAACGTAGGAAAGTTTGAGGCTTTGCAAATGGTAGATGGAAGAATTTTCCATTAAAGTACATTTCATGAAATGATTGCAAATTATTTTGCTAATATTATGGTACCTCCCCAGGGTTCCACGGAACACACCTTAGGAACCACTGATCTATAAGATGATGAAGCTACTTCCATTCCAATAAAAAAATAACGAACAAATTTTGTTTTTGAACAGCATAACGCTCGATTTTTTGGCCTCAACTCTGCTAGATGTCAATTTTTGTACAAAAAAGCCGTAATTGTTATGTTGTCATTCAACATCATTTATTATAAATTACATTAGCAGTTATATTCAATATATCTATGGCAAGTATAGAAACTAATCACTTGAATTGGATAGACATAATTGTCTGATTCAAGATTCTCTCGCCAACAACAACAACAACAACAACAACATTTCATTATGATGAGAACAACTTTTTGCACAGTTAATTAGTTCAACGGCCTTCTATAATCGACATTTTTCAAATAATTAAACACAAATGTAAACTATAAAATAGTAATAAAATTATTTGAATAAAAAACGAAAATAAAATGTGAACTCATTCCTGATGATTCTTATAATAAAACAATTTACAGTTATGCTAACGAAAATTAGAATAAATTTCATTTATCTTAAATCCATTGAATTTCTAGTTGAATTTAAATGATTTGAAGATAATTATAATAATTTCATCAACTTATGTATGTTATTATTGAGCGATAATAATTATGTAAATTATTAAAACGTATTCGATCTTTATCAAGTTGATTTTTTCATTCTTTCCGGCTTTTCAACTTGATCTACACCATAGTCTGGCATCGTCCCGGGGTGCTATTTAACGATGAGAGAATTTTCTCGCGAACTTGTTATTAACAACTTACACGAAATCATTCTGTTAACAGTCTCTTTCGGAAGAAAACAAACAAAAAAATCTAAACCATATATGTTATATCTTGGGTGGTCGATTGTTTCGAAAGATTGTCAAGAATTTTCACTATGCAGAAAGAAAAATGTGTTTTTTTTTCATACCACGAAACTTAAATAAATCCGACTTTTAATTGTTACGAATAAGGGGTAGCAGTCTTATCGGCATGTCCTAGTTTTTCTTGGTTGATTGACCGCTTCGCTCTATCTCGAAAAATCTACTTTGAATAAGAATCATGATGCATCGGAATGGTGTAGGCAAGGTAAAATTTCATAAATCTTTTGTTAAATTGTTGACAGACACGCTACTAAATGGCATGAATGGCACACCCAATCAGAAAATCTAGATGCATCTCGGTATTTTCAATCTAGACGATTACGAAAAGGTGGAGATAGAAACAAAAAGTCGAAAATAATTAACAAAGTCTGACAATTTGCTAGTTTTAAATCATAATCTGAGACATGATGATGATTAATTGTTGGTATATTTATAGTGAAGAACTAGTCGTACAAGAAAATTTAAAATTCAAATTATAAAAGCGGAAAAGATTCGGAATTCTAGCGTTGTTATGATTTCCAGTAGTATTGTTACAAATTGTTAAATGTCGACTATACGAAACGATTTATCAGTAAAGATGTCATGTAACCATCTATTATCGTTAAGTAGAATTTTAGTTGTTTGAAATCAACAAATATTCAAAGTGTAGCCATTTTTATTGCAACTTTTATAATTAGGAATGCTAATTTTAGCATTTAAGATAATATAAAGAAATTTTATAATCAATTAATTGGCGATTATAGTCAAGGTTGGACGGTTATTGCCTTACCACCATAGTTAAAAATCCTAATTTGTGTATATTTTGTTTTAAAATGCAGACGAAATAAAATTTTTCGTAAATGTCCCTCCTTTAACCGAATATTATAAAAATTGTTTGTTATATCTTAACGTTAATCTATGTCACACATTTTTGATAAAAATCTGCGTACAAAGAATTCTTAATTTTATAACTAGAACTACAATAATGTTAAAATGTGAACTATTGACCCAAACGATTAAGTTTTCGTTTTCTTACAATAGAAACAAAAAGATGTAATTGTCATTACGACAAGTGAATTGTCTCAACAAATAAAACAAGAACACGATTTTGTTATAACAGACAGGGTCGGCGTAAGGACAACTAGTGCTTCTAGACATGAGAAATTTTGTTACCCTTGAAATTCAATCAACGTGATGTATTTCTATCTACAATTATCATTTTAGCCAATTTTGATTCGATTAATTGGGCAAGTCGCCCCTGTTTTTAATATTCAATTAAGTTGTTGAGTATAGTTGGAATAAAGGATGCACTGTTGTTGTTCTTTTCCGTTCAGATAAAAAACGAGTATAACTTGAAGTTAACAGAAGATTTATTTCTGTTTTGTTGTACCAAATTGTTGTGTTTGCTTTTAAAATGTAAACTTCCACCGTTTATGTGCGTGTTATCTTTATATACACTTTTAAGATGTTGGTTGTATTTATAGAAAAAATAAATTAGGAACGTATGGAGGAAGGTTAATATATAATTCAAACCAGACGCTACCATATACGGTTGTATTCTATAAAGTAATCCTCACCTTCACTCTTCTGGTTAGCTTAAACAAAACTGTTTATCAACTGAATCATTCCAGATAAGCTGATTGTCGAACAAGTGAATTTTATGCGCATTTCGCCGGCTCTCTTGCTGGATAACAGTACGGAAAAATTTTTGCTTCCTTTGTAGTAACTCACAATCCGGTAATTTGGGAAAGTACGGGCAAAATTGTCGTTCGTTCGTTGTATTGGGGCATTTTTTCTAATTCGTTCCAAGTAAAATGTTCTCTGAAGTGCTCAACCACAATTTTATCTAAAAACTAATTAAATGAATGACTTTATAGATTGTTTCTTATACAACAAACGGTTGTTCTATCTTTCAAAACAAAACAAAAAAATAAAAGTGTGTGGTTCTCTCAATAGAGATCTCTTCCTGGATAGTTGTACTTTAGCGGAAAAGGCGTGTGTCAATTCACTTGAATAATCACTGTGAAGCGAAAACGACACTTTCCGTTTGATTTGTTCCCAAAATAATTATGAAGATAGATATTCTTGCAGAGCCTATCGAATTTTTTGTGTTGAACGTAAATGTTGCATTATTGAAATCCACGTAACAATAGAGCCTATTATTGAATTCGCTATAAACAGTAGCTATAAAATTTTAATGCCTTCGCAGTAGATCGGTTATTGTTGGATTTGCTTTTTCATTTGGTTTGAAGATTTCAATTTTTTGTTACTCTCTCAGACCGTTTCTTTGTTGTTTAGCCGGATGTAACGTTCCGGTAATAATACAAATTATCCACCTCGTTTACCTTTAGGTAATTCTATATATATTAAAATAATTATTTCACACCATACTATTAATAAAGTTCATGAAATTCGTTTTATAAAAATTAATTTTCGAAATTATAGAATTTATCTTAGAATTTTTAAAAAGACTTGTTGGGGAATTTCTTGGACCATCTCTCTGAAGTCAGTAATTTCGTTTTACCGTCCCAAAAAACGATCACGTCCATATATCTTTCCTCCATTGGATTCCACCAAGGTTGAGAACCAAACAACATAAACAGGTTCATCAACCATAATACCACCACGCATCATTCGTTTCGTTGCTAGTTTTAAAAATAATTAATTTAGAATAGCGTATATACCTACATACACATACACACACACACAGACAGTTTTCAGAACATATAATTACCGATTTCGATTGTGTATAACATTGTATTATTAACGTACAGAAAAAAAAAGTATCATCAAAGAGAGGAATGTTTGTTTCTATTCATTGGGACATTGATAGATTTAAGTTTTAGATATGATCCGAATAAAAGCTTGGCATTAATCCTATCTTATGGCGTTTTTTTTTAACTTGGAGATGAACAAGAGAATACTAATATGATGTTAATAGTAAATTATTAATCAAATTTCAATATTGAATTACCAAAAATACATTTTTTATTTTAATAAGACATTTCCAAATTCCCTTCTAGTTGTAGCAGGATTTAACTGTAAAACAACAACCAATAAAAATCCATTTAATTGATTGTACAAAATTGTTCAAAGAATTCTTCAACTAAATATTTTATATAGGAGTATCTCAGTATGTTCCCCAATAAATACCATAAACTGTTTATATTAGGGCCTTCAAGCTTTTTAGATACGTTATTATTATTATTATTATTATATATATGTGTATACAAATGTATAAAAAGAGAGGCCGGAATCTGTACCTTATAATTATACTGTTTAGTTTTTTTTTTTTTTACAATACAGAATCTATAATCGTGTTTAGTATATACGTGTGAACGCTAATATTTCAAACTGACATTTTAATGGCATTTTACGATATCAAGGAACTTTTTTGGGATCTTAATGAAAGAAGGAAATATTTGCATAAAGTTATCGATGTTGCGTGCTACTTTGTCAGATATGAAATGCTGCTGCTATTCACTTTGTATAATAAACCAGACTCGATTGAAACGAAAGAGAGTAAACGAGTAGGATAATAACGTATCCATCAGAGAACATAATGAAAATGCGTCTCTCCAACATGAAGAAAGGAAGTTCGACCCAATCATGTCGATTTAGATGTTTCTAAAGATGATCGATTGGAATTCTGCAATTCTAAAATTAGCCTCTGTCCTGGTCTCTGCTTCTTTGAAAAATCTCTAGCAGACGTGATACCTGTGCTAAATCAGAGAAGCACCAATCAGATTGCAGTTCAAATTAAGTTACTTATCTCTTGCGACAGGTGGCACTGCAATTTGTTCCTATTTCGATTGCAGCGCTACCGTTCAGCCGAAAACTGCGAAATTTGGGAAAAGGCTAATGTGATTCCTGCTCTCGCTTTAAAAGTTAACCCAATTTATCTCTTGGTTTCGATTATTCTATTGTTATTTACTGTCCAAAAGTCGAGTTGAACTCGGTTGTTTTTTTTTTCACATAGAAGTTGTTTGGAATTTACGTTGTTTATTGACTACCGATTCAATTCTCGTGAATCATCATAAATTATCGATGTTATTCTAGATTGATTTTGCACAATGTTCAATGCAAGAATTCAACAAATCTGAAGAAGCTCTATGATAATCTCCAGACATACGTTTTTACGATCTAATTATGTTTAATGTTGCTTAATTTACATACAACTCTCGTAAATTTTCCCACAAGAACCAACAAAGATAACAAAATTTTTATTTGTTACGTTTTTTTAAATAAAAAAATAAAATAAAAATAATATAAAATACATTCTCAAGCTTCTTTTAAGCAGAAACAAGCACAAAATTTCTTTTATTATCATATAGCCGAATGAGGATAATTAGTTTTTATGATTTAAGATTTACATAAAATCTTGAAAATATCCTTGATGGTTGTGATGATTAGTCCTTGGTTATCCTAAGGTCATCG
>JAZBGY010000578.1:23608-51637 GCA_037414755.1 Lydus trimaculatus | reverse complement strand
GTAGTTTCGACCGATGTTGTACTACGTGTAGTACGATAAATCGTAACGTGTGGAGGGCCCATTATTCTTTCTAACTGATCGTGAGTTAGTGTTGCTAGGTACGGACTGCAGTCGGTAGAACCAACCAGTAAAATTCGGTTGATCGTATATAAAAAGGGTTAGAAAGAGACAACTTGCCCCAGCGCTATTCTCTGTTCTTAAAACTTGGTGTGTACGAAATTCCACCGTTGTTTAGCATAGGAATTCGGAGGCCATGTATTAAAAGTCCATGGTTACTACATCCTACCGAAGATCTATCATACAAATATATGAAAAATCTTTCTTCTTCTCTAGAGTTAGAAGATGAGTAACAATATTTATATCACTTCCACAAAGACAATCAAACGGGAGTGAAATTTATATAGAACAACATCACAAAGTATAATAAATATTATGTGTGTGTGTGTACGTTTTGATGCAACTTTTGGTCATGCTCGACAGTCGCGATTTATCATGCAATTTGTGCTATGTACGTGTTTAGAATTTTATAAACATACAAGAATGTATATTTTTAGTAACTTATGTTTTTTTATATTTTATGATAATCTGTTGTTTTTGTCAATTTATTTCATTACAGTACCACCACAAAAACCGACAATTATCGATGAACGTGGTAAAGAAGTACCATCACATGCTGGACCTTATGAAGAGGGTGGTGATATGAAATTGACGTGCATTGTTACAGGAGGTAAAGTTTTATTACAAAGAATTTTCTTATTAGTTACTCATTTATTCCATTAGAATTTCTATTTTAATTTAATAAATGAACGTTTTATAATATCACAAAGATATTTTCATAATAAAAAATTCCTGAAGACTTCAATTTCATCATAATCTGCATCTGCAGGACTTTGTTTTTTTTTTTGAATAGAAGAATACATAAAGGAAGTTTATTTGATAAAAATTATTCTTCCATAACTATATTGTAAAAGTGGAAGCTTTGTGTGCATGACAATCTATAAGTGATATCACTAAATCGGTTATTTGTAAAATAAAATGCTTGTCGGGGGGAAAATTTCTATTTATGGAACAAAATGTTTGTTTCGATGGAAATACTGATATGTTGAGTAAATGTACAAATATTACAAGCAATTACTTCAGTTCTAATCGTTAGTTTGATTCTGGTGGGTGTGTTGTGATGAACCCTTTGCTATTTATTTTTTATTACCAACTACTTTTCATATAAAAATTGCTTGTTTAGACTGCTTATTTTAGAAAAATAGACGAACCTTCCCTCTAATACCTGCATTTACCTACAATTTTTTCAAATTAACAAAGTGGATAAACTGAACATATACGACATTTTCCATAATTTTTTTTCATTTCTATTTTCTAATTAACGTTGTTTTTTTCCGTTTTTACCTTCACTTTCAATAATTAAAATTACGTATTCTGTAATACTAATGAAACTGGAATCAGTGCAGATGCCCGAAAGGATTCAACAACCCTAAAACCTATTTTATTTCAACGTTTTAACCTTTATCCTTCTCATCCGTCCTCATGCGTATACAAGTTAATGAGATTATACATTCGGGAATCCATCGAAATCAAGCAGATTTTCAAATAGAAACATTAAGATGAAAACATAAAAATAAAAAAAAAACAAAAAATAAGATAAATTTACTGATTTTCATTGATTTTAACGATTTTGTTATGTTTAAATTTAGGTGTCTTGTTAAAAATTCACTTCGATTTTCTGACCGAATCTACGTATTTTGTGGTGAAATATGGGTTTACGCCCCATTACACCTCTCGACGCTGTTTTGCCTGTTTTAATACAAAACGATAGTAGGGGTTATCCATACTATTACTAGTATTACAACATAATACACAAATTTCTAGCTATATACCTATATATGTATTTGTTTATTTCCGGAGATGATGATTATCTATTGTCGAATAAAGAAGAAAGGGGGAAACAATAGAGTTAAGTATTAGCAAACAAAGTATATCATTTATTATAATGCTGCCTTCTTAATGGAGATGCTTATTGTTTCATTTGTAACAATAACTGACGCATTATAAACAACCACTTTTGCATTATTATAATAATATCAATATTAATAATCAAAATAAATGAGGAGAAAATTTTTCGAAAATCCATTTGTATGATGATAAATTCATTCTCATGAGAAATAATAGTATCAAGAGTATAATTAATTGTCTAACAAAACAAATAATAATAAATTAAATAGTTTTTAAGTTGCATGAAATCAAATTAATTAAACGAACGAACGAACAACTGAAAACTTTTATATTACGATTAAGTGAGTTAAAATTATAAATACTGTAGACGTGTAATTAATGTCGTCAGCAAATCGTTATTATCTCTAAAACTTGAAAACTTAAATACCTACATTGTATATATCTATAACTTCCAAATATTCATTTAAATTACATCCCACTAAAGAAACCATAACTCTTTAAAAACAGTCTTGTTTCGACTCACACTTTTTTTTCGGTTTCTGAAGACCACTTCTACTGAAACTTCTAAAGTCCTTGACTTAATTAAATGACGGTGTATTTCACGTACAGGGACTCTAAACTACTACAGTTCAAAATTTTAGTAAATAAATAACACAAAAAAGTTTGAACTTTATACATTAAACCTAACATATACAGATAATATTTAAACTTTTACTGTAACTACCTAGTAGAGGTACAATTATTGCTGACACTGCCAAACATACCCTGTAAAATTCTACTGTAGGACCGTTATCACGTAGATGGGAAGCCCACTTAGTTACTTACAGTGCACATGTTTCTCCCTGGAGGCATTTGAACGAATTGTACGTGGTGTTACTTACTACAACATATAATAACTTTCCTACAATATAATTTGAAATGAAATAGCCGACAGTATGTTGTAAAGAACGAGAAACGATGACAATAGTGCTAGTTATGTTCGAAAATAACGAAAATTTTAAGCGAGAATTTTTTTTACCAAATGTTCCCAGAATAATAAGATAGTTTTGTATCAACTCAAGAACGAATCAAATGACTTTTAAACGAATATTAATGATTAATTGTGAAACTTAATCGTATGTGATTACGATCATTTATCTTTTGAAATATTAATGATTTGGTTGAACTTGGTGGAAGCATCTCGTGATTCTTTTTTTTGTTACTTTTGCAATGTTTACCAGAGTGAGAAATTTTGAAACACCCAAATTTTATGTTCGGTAGATTCTTTTGTATTCTGTACCATACCCTTGTGTGCATTTTGCATGTTAAAAGTAACTTGAACGATCCACCTATTCTGTCTGTTTTATTTGCTTTCTTCAACTGATGTGTTAGATATATGTATAGATGTGAGTATCAGTTGAAATGTAATTTATTTTCAAACATTTTAGACAATATTTCTGGTGGTTTGGCAATAGTCGATTTATCTTGATCGCCTTTACTTTATTGAATAAATTTATATATCCTTCTCAAACAATATAAATTATTTATTGAAATAGATATTCTTCAAAACAAAACAAAAAAAAACATATATTGGCAATCCGACCAGATGTATTCTCAAGTGACAAATACAAACTCTAATCAATAATATTTCCCATAAAAGTCATTAAATTCGCTTAATTTCGTTTCCTGTATCAGAGTATGTCGAATAATTTAAACTTTGCGAACAATAACAAAATTTGAAATTAGATTTAAATGGTACATTGATAAAAAAAAAGATCATCAGTTCGCCTTCAGAGGCACGAATAATTTATCCACTTTCTCCTCAAACACTTCCACATGTATCTACGTACATTTTTGATGAGCTTGCCGCCATCTTCAGCAGTTTTTAATTTGCTCGTTTACTAGAATACTTGAATCAATATAATTTAGAATTTGTTCTATATGGAGACTCTAAAAGTTCAAACAAGACCGCTAATGAAACTTTTCTGGAACATTCATTAATAGCACTAACCAAACATTTGTGTACTATCTTGTTTCTAAACACAGATAAAAATCAATTTGATTTTAATGAACTGTGATTACGCTGCCGCTATTGGTATTACATTATTTTCAACTAGCATTCATGGATCCTTCAGTAGCCACTACGATGAAGATCCTTGCAGAACTATCTCGATAATCTGTTTGATACACGCACTTCATGAAAATTTTGTGCAGGGAGCTTATTCTCATAGTTCAGTTAATAATGTTTCAGTTTCATTTATTATTTGTTTGTAGATGTGTACGTACATACATTGTTAAAAGCCATCAATAATGAACTTACTGAAAATTCTATTTCCTAGGTAAACCACCACCAACTATAAAATGGTGGCGTGGTGAGAAGTTGATTGAATCACATGAGACAGATAGTGGCTTCCAAAATGTTAGATCGAACCAGCTAATCATTCGCGGTTTACAGAGATCCGATCAACATGCAGCTTTTACATGTCAAGCCTCGAATAACAACATCAGTCAACCAGTATCAGCTACAACATCAATTGAAATTTATTGTAAGTAATAGTTTTGGCATTTACAAATTTTATTAATTTCGAATGAATTAAATTTAAATTTTGTACGTATCAGGGATCTAAGATTCTATTCTATTGAATTTGCAAATATATAGTGAATCTATGGTTAAAGGACTAATCTGCATAATGGTTTGTGAATATTGTCAATGGCCCCCCTACTATCAACCGACATATACATGTAAAGACAGGTCTTCTGTAGGTCAACCAATAAATTATATGAAATGTCAAAATGTGGTTTCATACTGGAACGTATCTGAAAGCCGGAAACATTTCCTCTACAAACTATTCAATTATGATCTATCGTCAACAAATGTAATCAACGTACAGGAGTCAATTTTTGCAAAATTAGTCCTACAATAATTCGTTCTGTCATATACAGGAATTATTATACAACGAAAATCATATATTGAGCTGTGCATATAGAAATATAAATATGATATTCTGGATATATGTATGCGATAAGACTCGTATTAGTATGTATTTAAATGCAACATCCCTAGAGGAATGAAACGAGAAACTTTTTCCATTTTAGATAGAATTTTTGCTTTGCTCGTACAAGATTATGTAATGACTCGGCTTCGTTCAACAGACTTTATGTCCCTTATGGTTTTAAAATAATAATTTACGTACAAGACTCTATTTGAAATATTAGAACCCAAAATTAACTAAATTGAAACAATCTTTCGAAAAATTTTCGGACAGAAATCCTAAATATTTGCACTACGGTAAAGTTGTATCACAGGAGACCTGTAGCATCCAAACTTGTTATACAAGTGTAGTCCACTTTATTGCTGACATTAATATTTATAACACACTTTAATCTAACTGTACTGTTGATTAACGTTCATATTTTATGAAAAGGAACGACCAGACATAAAAGCTTCTTATCTAATGATATGATAGATATCCATAGTAATCCATCTATAATTTCCAAGAGAGAAGACATAAAGTGCAAAGAACATCGACCATCGATCATTACTATATGTTTACATCACGCTCAAAAGTGACATTACTTCAACATTTACGTCACATACAATATTTTTCTTTCTTTCATCTCCAGTAATTTATTGCTTTGATCAAAGACAAACGAAATAATAATAATAACAACATCATACGAATAATTTAACATGAATACTTGAAAGTTTAAGATTATTTTAAAGAAAAACCTGATTAAGTTGACGTTGTATAGAAAGAAAAAAATGTAATTCAAAGACTTTACGGTTATGTTCGGCATTGGGTAAAGCCCGAAGGAAACACTTTCATTGTAACGAGACCTTTCATGAAATTAAATTTTCAGTATCATCTACATAAATACAACATTTTTTTTTACATTGACATAATTAAGTATTCATAGTGTTGGAAGTTTTCAAGTAAGTATTTCCATAACTATTGCTCCGAACAATTTACTAACAATTATCGTATAATTTTGAAAATTATAAACTTTAATAGAAACTTTAAAGTTATGTTAAAGTTCAACGGATTTTCTTCAGTTTTCATTTAAATAAGATCGCTAAGAAAATCTTTGTGTAGACTATCTATAGATTTACAATTTGATATCAAAACGTCTAATCAATGTAAATGGTTTGTTTTTATTCGTTATAAAAATACAAATTAAATAAAATTGTTCTACTGAATTTTCGTCGAATCTATAATCGAAAACTCGACTCGACATGCAATAGCCGCATTAAAACAAGATTTTTAATTTTGACAGACAACGATGATTAATTTCCAGATTTTCCATAATGACAACCACAAACGGTGGTAGTGGTGGTGGTGGTTGTTGTGGTGGTTTCATAATTGTGTAAATTTTGTGTTTTTATATAACGTCATATAAGTGAATTTGTATGGAAATCCGAAAAAAGCAGGCAAAAAGCAACCATGCAAAAGGAAAAGGAAACGGGTTGGGCGGCTGATAAGCTCATTATTTCATGCTTTTCTTTATTAGAATTTTCTTAATGCACTTCAAAGTAATTTCTAAAAATATACGTTATAAAAATGCGAAGGAGGATAAAAAATTAAGATTTGTGGTAATTCCTGTTAATTCAGTTTAGTTAAAATGAAATTACTACTTAAGCCCTGTCGGCACACAGCTTTTCCAGAATGGTCGTACGGTTACTAAATATGAATATTCATGAAATGAACTTGTCCCATAACTTGCATATGAGTTAGTCTATTCAAGCGGATAGATGCATATAATTCACTGTCTAAACAGAATATTAAAACGTTTTCTTACTAATTTAAACTTTCACCGAACTGTATCACAGAATAGAGAAGAAAAAAAAAGTAAGGATGTTTTCTATACAGCGCTCCACTTAATTCGATTGAAAAGTTGGAAGCCTTTCAAAGTCGACAAGATTAATTAAAAATCGACCAAAGCGGCTTTCAGTTTGCTAAGATTCATCTCAAGAACTTACTGGTCAATTTTCTGACTCTATGTTATCGTAAATTTAAAGCACAATAAAAGAACTTTGACGCAGCCGATACAGTTGTTTAAATAAGCACTAGTGGTGGAGTTTCTACGAAGAAAAAAAAACAGTAGAAACTAAACGAATGCGCTATCTGTTCGCATGCATAGAATTTCAATGAGAAACCACCACCATAAAACGTTCAAAGGATTCATTCTAAACCTGTAAAGAATAAAACTAATTATCTTTACAGGTCGATTACGATTTTGGAGATAATCCTGGATTTGTGTAAGAATTGTCAATTTTATTGCAAGTATGTACCTATCTATATATTTATTTAAATTGATGAACCGCCACTGATTAATGTAGTTTTCAATAATTCAAGACCGATTTAGCTCAAGAGGATAGGATTTCCGCTTTCCCTAGCAATTATTGGTGTTGTTTGTGTCGGTGTGATTGGAATAAGATCTTCTTTTAAACGGCTGTTTGTTCCAATAATGAACCCTTTCGGAGTGCCAGTCACATTCGGTTCTCTTACACTTCTTTAACTGCCTACCGTTGTTGTTGATAAAGGCCTCTTAAAAAACGACGTAAATTTAGATTATCGAAATCGATTCAGTTTAATTCCATCCACACACATATAGCTTCACAAAGGTATAAAGGGAAGATCATTGATGATGTTGATAACAATTCTTATCGATCAAATTTAAAAAAATCCCATATGGATACAGCATTAAAACCACTAGATTTAGAAGATGAACGAAATTATAACAATTTTAGATGAAAGAATTGTTGTAGAATTTCTGTGACAACAAAAAAAAAATTAACCAAAACCAGGGATAAAACATCTTCGTGTCTGAGCAACATTATGGTATTCATTATGTTTAGCAAAATTTCAACTGATGATTATTTTCTATATTTTTTTTGTTTCTAAATAAATGGTATGCCATTGGCAATGACTCATTGCAAACTCTCAACTGAAATAGGTTTATAAATAATGAATTATGGAATAAGGGTGAATTTTGGTGAAATACCTAGTATGCTGATACATTATTAAGAACTAATTCACGAATAGTGGTAGATGTTAATGAATTATTAACAATATGAACGCATAGTCTGATACAACGAATTTTCTTACGAAATAAATAATAATAACACTAGCGACTAGAACTAGAAAAAGTAAGGCTCATAGTTGATGGGGGAAAATTTGCTAGCTGAAAAGTACGTTTTTATATTGCCACTTTTTTCACTTAATACAAACGAAATTGATTGGATGTGAAATAAACCCTAAACAACTTCAGAAGTGTTTCATATGATAAATGAGAATGTAACGTTACTTCAAGTTAGCCAATAAAGTTTTTAATTAAATAAAGCAGAAGATTAAAATGTGCTTATTCGTTATTTATTGTTTCATAGAATACCTTCCCTAACTTCTGTTGACGGATTAAATAATCTCTTTTATTAACATCATAAAATCAATTATTAACGTTAATCAATTTATTATTTATTGTAATGTTTATCAATTTGAGAGTTTGATTTTTCGAATAATTAATCACATGAATAATAAAGCCAAATTTCTCTTTTACAGTTCGTCCACTAAAGGTGGAAATACTCAGTAGCAATAATCCTTTATCAGCCGATCGACCTTATGAAATACCATGCCAAACTTATGGTTCAAGACCACCAGCGAAAATTAGTTGGTTAATGGATAATCGTGAATTATTACCACCTAAATACAATTATTCCCAATCGGTAAGTTATAAACATTAAGAAATCTCGTATTTTGTTTGATTTTTATTTGTTATATTGTCACAGGAATCGCCTGATGGTAACGTAACTACATCTACATTGACCTTCATTCCCACAAGACAAGATAACGATCGTTCGCTTACGTGTAGAGCATCTAATCACCTGGTGCAAAACGGGATTGAAGAAGCTACCGTGAAATTAAACGTTTTCTGTAAGTTCTTGTTCTACGAACGTAAAAACTATAACATTGTTAATTACAAGAATCCTTTGATAGAAGTTTTCGTTGTTTGGTCGATTTTTATTGTATAGTTAACTTGTTTCTAGCAGACAGTCGAAATTGGCTTGTCGGTTTTTTTTTTCCTGAGCTGTGCAACGTTATTAAGCTTCTGCTCGAAGGCCTACCGTTATTTTTTTTTTGTTTGTATATTTTGATCTTAATTTCTATTCAAATGGTGAAACGGTGAAGCTTTCCGGGTCGCGACCAAATTGACGAAATCAAATATCCGTAAACAACCAATATAAAATCTGGCCACGAGCCGATTGGTATAAAAAAAAAATCGTTGGATAATCTACGTAAAGCGGATTGAAATCTTTTTTCTTTTTTCTTCTTGTCGGTTTGTATTTTTTTTTTTGTTTTCTTTTTACAGATGTGCCGATCCTACACCTGTCTTTAGGTTCTAACTTGAATCCAGACGATATAGAAGAAGGAGATGATGTTTATTTTGAATGCAAAGTGAATGCCAACCCTGGAGCATATAAAGTACTCTGGAAACACAATGTGAGTTATAACATTCATTTCTACGCAATTTCAATGCATAATTTCTCCGGTTTGAAAATACCAAACTACCATCATCAAAAACCTCCATCCAACACAATCACATTGAAATTATGCCGTCGGAAATACGATTTCGCCTAATTTGACTGCTAATTTCTCATCACATTGTTCCTATGAATTGCAAAATGTCGGAGAACGAACACTTATTAATAAACTCGAAAACGTCTCGTATTTCTATTGCCAACATTATCACAACTACCACCATTATAGAAACTTTTATTATCTAGCACTGTTTTCTTGACTGATTCGCTACACGATTGCAGTCATTTCAAATCCATTGCAGTAATTTTATTGAATTCATATATTTTCCCTTCAACCTTTTCCAATAGAATATTGATATAATCTGGAATTATAGTAATAAACTCCCTGATTAACACTACAATACAAATTTGACGTTGCTAAAATTATCTTAATAGTTTAACATCAAATATTTAATGTTGTCGGAACATTGCCTACCTCAGACATCACAACAGTAAACAAATATCAATGTTCGTTAAAGAAACGAACACTCGTTGAAGATTTAACTAAAGCTCGATAGTAACAGGAAAGGAACTACAGAACCCTAAAAACAGTATAACGGAAATTTCCTGATAAAAGTCTACACCTTGTTCGGTTATAGAGTGAGAGCGCCTTTACGAAAACTCTTCAATAGAAGTTTAACTAACAACCAACAGAAAACTTTGGTGATTTAAACGGAACCTGTGGTGCTATTTTAAAACAGTTGTGTTTTTCGAATTTTCAACACACATATAGTACCACACATTATTCGTCTTTCTCCATTTCCAAGTAATTCTATTTTAATTTTCTTTTTAATATTGTGGAGATCTTATAAATAGCAAATATAACACAGTATTGCAATTCAGAAAAACATTTATTTTTAATGATTCTCTTTCTTCTTGCAAGCACACGTTTAGTTTTTGATTTGTTTATTTTGTTTTATAGTAGAATAGATCCTAAAATGCGCATTGTTGAACATTTGAAAGTATGAATGATATGAATAATGCAGCAGTTGTGTCTGGTTTCGCCACAGAACTGTTCAGAATCCACTTTGCACCGACTTTTACTTTACTATTTCAGTAAAAACTTGTTTTTTGACACTCCTATTTATGATAATATTTCTGCAATTTAAATATTCTTTATTGTACGTATTAGCAACATGTGTAACATTTAATGTTAGATATTTCATTCCTCATTTTTTATGGTCAAAGTTTTGCAAAAAAAAATCAATAATTAACATCTTGATTCAATAAGTTTGTTGTATCAAGAAAATTTAGGAAGACGAGGAGAGCCAGCTGGGTTCGGATAAGAAATAACAACACAAAACAACAATCCAAGTAAACAGCTTAGTCAGTTTTTGCTTAGCTGTACGAGATTTCTCTTTATTAGTAATGGGAAACCGTAGGATCTCTGTGTATACTGAACATACACAACCCAGTTGTTTATTTGTCTTTTATCTCTCAAGTTGAAGACCACATACTTATAAGGTCTAAACTACAATTAATAAACGAACTTTAGTCGTATATAGAAGTTTAACAGTAATTCTACACCACTACAATCTGAAATATTATCCACAGTAAATGTTGGACACACATCACCCCAGGCATTGTATCATACTCATTCTTCTTTCCTTCCTAAATTAATACTCGAGGATATACAAAATCCCAAACTAGGTCAACAAATATAGAGAAACTTGGCCTGTGTTATGACCTGAGTCGTAGTATCATGTCCGCTCAACAAACGGACTTTTGCTGTTTATTGTACTAGACTGAAGTACAACAGCAACAATAACAACAACAACAGCAACAACAACAACAACCTTCAGTAATTACAACTGAAAGTCTGGACGTGTCTGGAGTTTCTAGCATTCCAGAACGTTTTAGGAAGAGGTGTAGCGTAATTCGTGCATACCATCCTTGTACACAATTTTAGTGTCTTGACATGAGAGAAATGGATACATTCATTCAGCGATATTAAAACGGGAATACTATGAGACATCAGGAATTTGCTTCAATTGTTTCTTTGCCATTCGCAATGTTAGTGCGAGAGAGAATAGACGAACTGAAACTTGTATATATTTCCGATGGACGTGACTGTGCTTTATTGAACATTGAAGAGAAGCGCTTTTAACAACCAGGAATGATGCGTTTATTTTGATCAAATAAATTACCAGCCACTCGATCGTTCTACGACATGATAACAATTTTCTTTTCGGTGTTTTTGTTTTTTTGTCCGCTTCTACTTACAATTGATCTATTGTTTAAATATTCCAATTACGGTTTTTTATGTTTTATTTGTAAAACTTTAGACAATTGGCTACTGCTAAAACGGGATTAAAAGTTTCGTTAGCATCTTGAGTGTTGAGGTACTGTTTGTTTTAAATGTATAATTTTTGCTGTGAAAGTTCTATAAGAGGCAAAAAAGCCTCAAGTCATTACCGTAATTGCTCTCAACTTCTTTTTGACTGTAAATATTTAAAAATCTCTAAACAAATTAACACAAAAAGGTATTAAAATCTTTTGTTTATTCCATTGTAAAGAGATGAAAATCTATTCGAATTCTTCTATAGAGTAATTGAACGTAGACACTACCAGATTAATCGATTCACTAATTAATCGCCTGAGTGAGCATGCATTTTGAATACTGACTGTAACGTATGTATCCCTAGCTAGCACCGGAAAATTGTTGGATTAATGCCAAACGATAACACGATTAGTTTTTATTGAACAAAGAAAACAATTATTTAATTCATTTCATCGATAAGTTGAACACAATGATCATCTTTTAATGTTTTGTGGCTTACAGGATCAAGTGATGCAGCATAATCAAAAAGGTGGTGTTATTATGAGTAGTGGTGATTTAGCTTTACAAGGTGTCACAAGAGGTCAAGCTGGAAATTATTCATGTGTTGCATCCAATGTCGAGGGAGATGGTGATAGTAATAGGGTTGAATTGAAAATTATGTGTAAGTTGATTTTCTTGGTTTTCTCATTGTCAATAATTGACTCAATTATTAGAAAAAATCAATCATAAAATTAGGTATATTTAGCTTTTTAATTAGTAAACTAACTACATTAATGATACGAAACATGCAAATTAAATAAACCATCCATTTAGCTGACAGCATTCCATTAGCTTGGATACATTTTACTGTTTACAAAAAAAAATGTAAAATAACTAAAAAAGTCAGACATTCCCAATTATGAAAACCCTACATTCTCTATTATTTCAAATATTATCTGGTAAATCCATTTAATCCATTATTACACCGTTGTAAATGACAATAATTTGAATTAATCATCCCGTCAGTCAGAACAAAGCTCGGCAACTATAAATAAACTATAAATAAAAGTAAATCTATACGCTACATCGTTGAAAAGCAATCAATCAAAAAAATTTACATTTTCTGCTTTTATTATTGTTGTTTCTGGTGAAAAAATTGATGACTACAGACGTTACGGTAAATTTACGATGTATCAAAACAGGATCTCTTGTACATATTCGATTTAAGAATTACAAAAGCATATAGTAAGCCCTCTAAGTTCTCTACCATGTTTATGTACAAACAAAGAGTTATACCACCAAAACAAGTTATTGTAGTCGTGAAAGAAATTCATATTGTGTAGAAAACCACAACTGAATTATAGAGATAAGGTAAATTTGCGTCTCACCTTCGCACGTATAGAAATAACGCTTTATCTAAGTAAACGGTGAAGATATTTCGTTCATTTTTTTCTCAATATGCTCTTTTGTTTATGATAAATTTCATATGCTCCTCCTGTTCGCTCTTTCGCTTTCTCTGGCCTTAACTATATTTTTTTGTTTATATTTGCCTACAGACAAGCCAGTATGTCGTCCTGAACAAAAACGAATTTACGGTGTAGCGAGGCATGAAAATGCCAAGATTTTATGCGAAGTGGAATCGTATCCGCCTCCAGACACGTTTAAATGGACTTTCAACAATTCAGCTGAAACTATCGATGTATCACAAACTCGCTACCGTTCTGATATTCGTCATTTTTCATCAATATTAACTTATACACCAGTCTCCGAACTAGATTATGGTACAGTAATGTGTTGGGCGTCTAATTTAGCTGGTAAACAACAAGAACCATGTGTTTATCATATAATAGCAGCTGGTAAACCTGACCCACCATTTAATTGTACAATAACAAATCAGACAAGTGAATCATTGGAAGTTGAATGTACAGAAGGTTTTGATGGTGGTCAGCCGCAATTTTTCCTTTTAGAAGTTTACGATCAACAGACTGATGCTTTGCAAGCAAATGTTTCAGCCAAATTTCCGCTTTTTACTGTTAGCGGTCTAGATCCAGGAAAGATACTTAAAATGGTTGTCTACGCTGCTAACTCTAAAGGAAGAAGTGAATCTGTTTTATTAGAGGGATTAATGTTGAAAGTCGCTGAAAAACAAACAGGTAAATCTGTCAACATTAATTACTTTATTTTATTCTAACTTAACACGAATATTATAGTTCCTTCATTTGATATGCGAGACCAATTACAAGTAGCACCAATTTTAGGAATATTAGTAGGAATTGTTGCTGCACTTTTACTAGTAACCGTTGTCATTTTGGGAGCAATAAAAGTGAGAGCATCACATCGAGACGGTAGTCGGGCACTTCGTCCAGGATTCCTTCCAGTTAAAGAAAAAGTCACATTACCTTTACGATCTGAATCGGAGGATTTATTTGAAAAGGATGATAAGAATCCGGATGTCATTCCTGCTAATAAAGGTAAACGTAGTAATAACACCTAAATTTAGCGATTTGTTTCATTCTTTTCAAAAATGGCAAGAAAATTAAAAGCACTGACAATATTAAAAATTACTTTCAAGATAATTGAAAATTTATTACAAACTTTCTTCTCTGTAATTCGGTTTTTATTGCTTGAAATAATGAAATGTTTCTAAACGAAAATTTAATGAAATTTTTACTTGGCGGTTGGCGGTTTCTGATAAGGATCTACCTTATGTCAAATTTTTATGATATCATCAATTCTAAAACATCATCTCTGGTGGTAGTAATTCAACCATTTTTCTGATTTCCGAAAAATAAAAATAACTCGTTTATTTTTTTTTACGATTATTGTTGAGTTTGTATATATAAAATATATGCATGTATAAATAGTAGATATTTGCTGTATTCCAGACTCCGATTATCAACTCGGGTCAGCAGTTCAAACTCCAGGTTTGAATAATTCAGTGACAGCAACATCAGAATACGAAACGTCATCTACCCCACAACAACAAAATATTACTCCCTTAGCAGAAGCTTATATGGCTAGAGATCGAGCTTACGCTCCCCAACATGTAAGTTAGCATAATAATTGATTCGACGGGAGAGCTTTTAAATTCGTATGCTAAATGTTAACGCCGCATATATTTGTATTATACTTGTTTAAAGTTAGTTTTTGGGTATGTAGAATGAGCTGGTGGTTTTTGGTGTATATATACGTTTCGATAGGTAGATAGAGAGAGGGAGAGTTTACTAGGATCTCTGAAACCCTTCAATTTACATATTTGTTTTAATTCAGTCGACAACGACAAAGTTTCTTATATTCAAATTTATTCAATTTCCGGATGTATGTAGATCTAAATTTTTTTAAATAATAGATATATGGGAATTTTGCATATTTTTATTTTGAGATGCATTTATAACAAACAATTGTGTTTACATGATTCGTTAGTGTTTTAGTTGTAGATAGATAACATTCTGCAGGAGAAGTTATAACAAAATAATAACAAAAATCATTATTTACGCAAAATTTTATTTTATTTTGCACTTTATTTTTATATTGCTATTTGTTTTTAGGGTAACTATAGACAGTTTACTGACATTTATTGAAAAAAAGCACATTTTTAGCATCATAGGTATTTCATTTTTATTTGCAAAATTTGAGCTTTTTCTGAATGCGACACCATCGATTTGCTTTATTATAAAGCACCGTTTAAGTGGAAATAATGAATACTATTGAGAATTTCCAAAATATGGAATTTAGATAGGTAAAAAGAGAGCATTCATTGTTTCCACCATTTCTAATTATTTTTTCTTTCGCATCTATTTCTAACCGAATTTGTTGCTTAAATTCTCTCGCATCAACCCGAACTCCATCATTGGCTTTGTCATTAACAATTTAAGAAGGAACGTTTGTTAAGGGCATGTAAATTCGTACACAACTTCAACTTAATCCAACCTATACACACACACACACACACAAACATTTGAACACGCATATAAACGGAAAACAACTAAAATATTAATTTATCTACCTCTAATTTCAACTACGCATATTCCACCATTAATTTCTCTTTCTACTACAGGTTGGTAATGAAGTAACTTATGCGGAATTATCATTAACACGCCCAAATTCTCTTGAGGCAATGAAGAATGGTGTAAATCAATATGGTACATTACGTAGTAATCGTGATGATACAACAATATATGCACAAATAGATCATAGTAAGCGACCACCGCCTCCAATACCACCAAAAACATCACCAATGGTATCACCAGTAACATCATTATTTCCATCAACAACATTAACAAAACCAACTGGACTATATCATCATAGAGAAGTGGTTACTGTACGAACACCATTAATGGGTTGCCAACAAGAGAGTTGCGTTTAAATTATTTTCTAATTTTAATAAAAAAAATTTTTTGATTTAATTTTTGTTATTTTTCCATTTTATTTCTAAATAAATTGTAAATATTTTATAAATAATAATAAGAGGTTGAGTGCGGAAATTTGTGATTGATTGATTGATTAATTCGTTTCAAATCAACATGTAAAATATTTTCCTAATCACATCAATATCTGTCTATCATAAAATTAATAATAATAATAATAATGATAATAATAATAATATCGTAAATATAAACAACGATAGAATATAAGGGAGATGGGCCCAATTTTAAATTGTTATCAATTATCTATCATATCTCAACATAGAACAAAACAACTGACCTTTCACTATATCATTTTCTTTACGTTCTAAATATCCTGCATATCTTTTACGGTGCCATATTCCAAGAAAGGTCAATTCTAGTCATCCAATTACCAAAATATTTAGTGTGAATTGATGTTTAAACATTAAGTCGTTTTTTGTATAAAAAGAAGGAAATTTTAAAAATTTTTTAGAGACTGATGAACAATGGCAATGGATTTTAAAATAAATAAATTACAGCGATATTAATAAAATAAATAAATCGCCCCTATAAGGCACAAAGTATAATTTGTATAATATGTACATACACACATAAAAAAGAAACGAATATGACTTTGAACCAATTGTTATTTTAATGAATGTGATATCCGACATCCCCTTTGCTGGGGTTGTTGTGGTATAGAGAATAAACAAAAAAAATTCAATAAAGACTACATAAATTAAGATATTGATCCGTTTAATGTTTCAAATTTACTATGTCTCTATAAGACGATCTGTAAGCATATGTAAACATGATAAAAATATGAGAAATAAAGTGTTTATTGCTATGTAAACTTGGTTTAATTTAAAAAAAAAACAACAACAAATATTCCATTTAGATCGAATATTTTGATTACGTTCTGTTACCACATACTATAAGTTTTCAATACGAAACAACAGTATTGGCTGGCAGATGTTCTGTCAGAAAACACGATCTTCCATTAGTAGTTCTCTACGTCTCCTCTATCCTAGTTTATCCGGGCTATATATTCAACATCGTCAATATCCAGCATTGCATGCGTCTGTTTAAATTGTTCGTTGCAATCCTTACTTGAAAACATCGTATTCCTTTATTAGATTTAATTTTATTTCCATGGCTTTGTTGTGTACGGTTGTTGTATTTCATTTTATCGTATTGAATTTAAAATATCGTCGACATATTTGATTGGCATTTTTACCAATACTACTTGGAAAAAATCCCATTACATTCCTATTTTTTTATTTTATTTGTTTGCATCTGTACGCTGCATCAGTGGCATACTTTGAGCGTATTTTTATTATTTATACGTTAAAGCATCTCTTTAATCCGGAAATGCCAGAAACTGGAATTGACTTTTAAATTCATACTGCATTAATATTGATCTTTTAATCAGTAATTTTTTTTAATGTCTTCTACAAACAAGAGATTATTGAGTTAATAAGTTGGTAAATAAAATCTAAATTAACTGTTTCTTTAGTAAGTATGTTGTAGCTTTTTTCGCAATTAATTAAAAAAGAATAGTAAAAGTACTACATTTTCCTATATAATCACGACTCAATCAACATTATGCAAACTTAAACTTTCCTGTTAGTCTCTGAAATATCCAGAGCTCTTATTATTATGCTCTATTCTATGTACACATAACTAAGATATAGTACACATAGATCAGCATTATAGTTTTTGTCACTAATGAGGTTTTTCCAACCGTTTTTTTTGCCTTCTTCTCTTTTTTATTTTATAAAACAACTCTTTCAAATTAAGTCATGTGTAGTGAATCAAACAAATTATCTAAAATTTAAATCTAAATTTCACAATTCAGCGGAAATTAATGGTTATTCATACTGTCGCTTTATTTTTTTATATTTATAGTGAATGTTGATGAAAACTGCGAGTCTTTTTTATATTTCATTATAATCTAATAGGAAGTCATGCTCAATACACATATACGACGTAGGTATAGTAGGTATATACATCAATGTTAACCAGAAAAAAAATACTCCGTTTTGAAGCGGTGTTGTTTTTTTTTTTGTGTCAGAATTTGATAAACACGAATAAAAGTTGAAATAACCGTAAGATATAAAATTTGTCACGTATAAAGAATGAAAAAGATATCATACGATGAAAATATCAAACAAAATTGGAAAAAATTTCCAAGGAATACAAATATAACACACAAAGAAATCGTTACGATTCTCATTGAAAAATTTAGGATTATTTTCCAATAAAATGTTCTTAGATAATCGAAGCATAACAAACATCACGGTAGTACTTCAATATTCAACTAGATGGTTATCAAAAAAAGAATAGAAAACTCGTCAACATTTTGTGACAATTATTTGCTTTTAAGAGTCCTATGTCGTGTGGTAGGTAGCATATGGGAAACAAGTTTTCGTTTTATTCAATCAAATTAATAGATGAAGCAGTGGTCGCTATTACATTCAATTAGAGTTGCAATGGAGAATCCTTGGTAATATATTTAAAGTGGAAAAATTCTTAGAATTTCCCAAAAAAAAGGGAAACTCGCTCAATCGTACTTTTCGTCTCCTACCTCTTGTAATTATTATAACCGAATAAAATTTATGTGGATGATAGAAGGCGGTATTGTGATTACTTATTTTTCAAAATGTTCTGCCGTTTTTCAGAAAATTCGAATAAAATATGATTAGTTTAGGAGAAATTTTTTAACATTTAGGAAAACAATATTACATCTTGTCTTCTATTTCTCTCTAATCAGTTTCGACGAGAAGAGGCTTATCATATGAAACACCAATTAAAATCGTCTATTGGACAATAAATTACCGGGTTTGAACAAATGAATAATTATGATAGAACATGGCTAAGTATTATAATCGATTCTTAATGATCCACTGTAGTAGACGAACAATGAGAATTTGTGGATATCAAGACAAAAAGAATATATTTTTATAGGAAACGAAGAATTTATTGAAATTCCAATAGAACAAACAGATGTTTCTGTTGTTCAGTAATATTTAATTAGAGAAAGACTGAAACGTAACAAGTAGGGAAAGCTTGTGCTATACAGTGTTGGTAAAAGAAATGCGAACATTGGGAAAACTACTAGCCCCACCCATTCGCAAGGATTTCGCATAAGTTAGAATGAGATAAACAGCAAAGGAGGGGTCTGACGCCTAAGAATTCTAGCTATTGTCACAACCCAAAATTAGGCCTTTTTCTAAATCATCACAACCAACATTGGTAAAAAACCAACTGGACAAAGATCGACGTACATTTTTACCTCGTAACAACTTACTATGATTATTGTTTTATGTCATTTTTCATCAGGCAGTATTATTATTATTATTAATAATAAATTTAAAAAAAAAACAAACAAATTCTGCTGCAGTAATTATCTAGGAACATTGAACACAAGCAGTATTCAAAAACACATTTGTCGATAAAATATTTATTGTCATGTTTTCCCAATGTTCGTATTTCTTTTACCAACGGTATACAGCAAAAAATTTCTCTCGTAATACACAAGCATTACAAAAAAATATCTACATTCATCGGAGAACTAGCCGATAAATTTAGAATTGACACAGTTTTTGTATAAAATCGTACAGCCTCTTTGAAGTATGCCACGATAAACATCAGTTGACGTTATAGAATTTTGACACATGATGAGAATAAGTCACTGAAGAAACATCATAAATATTTAGCCACAATAGCATTGGAAGACTTCTTAATGTAACAATTAGTTATAATAAGATTTACATAAAATCAACTTGGTTGTTGTGATAGAACTTAAGCAGTTTAAACATAACATTCTTATACCTAAGTTAGGAGAACTGTCTAGATGATAAAGTTGCGTGTTAAATTTTCTGTATTTAAAATGTGGGAAGAAGTGGAAATTCTATAAGCCAAAAAAAAGAAAAACAATCAACCATTCATGTAACTAAAAAAACACGTAATCGTTTTTCTTTCTATTGCAAAAACATTGAAGCATTGATATCCTTATCAACTGGATTAGTGAAACTGGAAGGAAACTGATCTGAAAGAGTGTCTTATTTTTAGATAATTTCGAAAATAAGAGACTGTACTTGCCAATCACTTTAACAGAAAGCGGATTAAATATAAGAAAAAAATTATGTAAAAAAGTAGAGAAAGATAATTCGAGAGGTGTGCTAGAAATGGCAGTGTAAAATTACAAAATCAGAAAAGACAGCCTGTATAGTAAACCACATACATTTGATGGCGTCAAAAATTCTGTACTAACACGTAAAGAACGCTCCATTTTCGATGGTATTTAAGCTTAACTCCTATAAGCAGTGACTGGCCAAAATGGCTTTAAATACCATCGAAAATGAACCACCCTGTACTCCATCTAAAAAAAGCAACTGTGCTTCAATATCATTTAGAGCTACTTAGATAAGGGGCAACCGATGATTTGCAAAAAATAAACTAAGAGACGAACAAGTTATTTATGTTGTATTGATAATATAAATTGAATTTTGATTAACAAAAACTCAAACAACACACAATTCTAATCAATTTCGTTTTTCTGTCGACCAAAAAAAAAAACAATAGCGTTTAAGTTTAATTACATTTTTGTTCGTTTTTCATCAAGGTGACTGTGGTATGTGTACATGGAGAGCGTTTTTCAAGAGGTTACGTCTCGTCTCCCCTTTAAATGAGGAAAAAAAATGCAATGGAAAGGTCTTTGTAACATTAAGAGGCTGGTAGATAAAATCTCTTGAAACATTTCCAACATGCATAAGGATTCTTTGTCATCATTTTGAATTTAAATTTTTAATTGTTTTTTTTTTCGGAATAATAAAAAATCTTTATCATAAAATTATTAAATTGATAACAACCTTCGATAGCTCAGTTGGTAGAGCGGTGGACTGTAGTGGTTTAAATGACTTTCAAAGATATCCATAGGTCGCTGGTTCAAATCCGGCTCGAAGGAATCAACTTTTTTTCGAAAAAATCATTACTTTCATAATAATTATAACAAATAGAGATTTGATTATAATAAAGTTTGATACTAGTTTAGGCTATTTAGTCATTTTTATTGATTCCAATCGATTTGATTGAATGTTACAACTCAATAATGACCTCTAGAATCCTTCCTAGATTATCCTAATATTACCCTGTAGTATCATCAATCAGAACGTCGTCGAATCATTGGAATGTTCAATTTCAAATGATCTCTCTCTCTATAAGTTCTCCAACATAACCCATACTATATATAGATAGATATACAATTTATATAATATGGAACATTATCAAATTCGCATCAATTCGAGAAGTTAATTGAGTTCCAATTGACTGACAAAGAAAAGGTGGAACATTCCCATTACAACTTTTATAGCAGAACTATTTAAAAAGGACGATCATGTGGAAAATCTGGTAAAGTAATGTTAAAACGAATAAAACAAAAAAGCAAATCAAGATTTTGTTCCTCCAAATCCACAAATACAACTTTTGATATAATTGACGGACTTTACTATTGGTTAAATGAAATATTCATATCACTATTTTTTATAGTTGATAACGTTCACGTAATAGCCCAATTATTTCATTATTATTTCATAAAATTTCTTGATATGACCGAAAAAAATTGTAATCGATTCTGTTACGTAAACGAAATTGAAGCGCCATCTGTGAAGGAGCTTCTACTTTTAGTTGTCGATGAAGAGTTTTCTGTACAAATTCTAGCTTCTCGTCACAATTTAAGTGATGGCACTGTACTAAAACTACCCTTAAATACTGAGGAGTTTCCTTTAACTAAATTTCGAAATGGAATAACAACAAAGTTAAAAATGTACTCTGCAAATTGATTTCATTTCTAGATACCTATTTTACTGTTTACCATCATTATTGCAGTGTTTAATTTCTCTTTGAAATGAGAATAAATTAATTTAGCTCTATTACAACAACTAACAAATGTACCCTAAAGTTGTTAAACGACCCCTATTGATATAATAATAGTAATTATTTTCTGCCAAAGTCACAATTTGTATTATTAGTTGATGGATTATGGGTAATACTGGGACGAATTTGGTAATAATTCATAAAGGGATCGTCTTGTTTACTCAAATCAATTTTGTTTACCTACAATTTGAATATTTAATGAATCCACTAGTGGGATTGTTTGTTTTCGTTCATGGAAAAAAAGTGTGGTGAAGCATATTGATTGAACAAATCACCATAATAAAATCAATTTTTTCTAATATATATTAGGGGTAACTCGGCTAAATTCGTGATATTAAGCATTATTTTCATTAGAACATGCCCAAATTAAACGTGGGATTTGTGTTCTGACAAAAGGCACAGCCTTCATCTAACAAACTATGCACCGAAAATCCAAATCAATTTATAGCTAGAGGTCTTTCTGGAACAAAAGTACACAGGTTGAGAACTTGGCTAAAGTGGAGACACGCCCACATCATCAACTCATCCGCCGTGGATAGATAGATATAACGATGTGTGAACTCTATTGGCAAATGTGAAACTCCCTCCGACTAACCGGACATCGGCAAAAGTCGGGCATGTTACCATCCTGTGTATTTTTGATCTAGAAAGACCTCTGACGGAAAAGTGGTATAATTCTGTGATAACTATTCCGCGATACTCTTAGTTTCTTATTGTTGGATAAGTTGGACCAGTTTAACTTTGAGAACATGTTACAATACAAAGGGCTCAAAAATTGTCTTGAATAAACCCGTGACACTCTTTTTTCCATGTTATCACGGTATTATCTGTATCACGAAATCAGCCGAATTTCCCCTATACTAACGAATATATCTTAAAATAATTAATTGTGACAAATAATAATGTAAGAGTGTTCTTAAAGCTTTTGGACTTTGTTATATTGAAAAACGACAACTTAGTGTCTGAAGTCTTTAACAACAAATTGCTACTACTACTACTACTACTACTACGATTATTCTCCTAATGTCAACAAAAAGAAAAGAAATTTTGTCGTTCAACTCTCCAAACATCCCAATTTTTTCTGTCCTCACTTTTCTAGAGAACAATTATTTTTGATCCATGTTGTCGAGACGACAACTTCCTAATAATAATAGCTTCCCTCCCTTATTTCAACGTTTTCTCATTTTTTTTCCTCTCATTTCTCTACTCATACTCGTGAAATTAATTTTCGTTAAAAGCTAGTAGTATAGTAGGAAGAGATGTTACCGTTGTTCTGTTTCGACCTTGGAATATAACTAAACTGTCTTAAAGGGATGATAGAGTGGTGTAGTAAATCACGTTAGGCCTGAGAATCCTCCTTTGCACTCATGTGTATAGTATAACGTCGTTTTCCTTAGTAGTAGCACTACTACCACTAAAACGGTACAAGATCCCCTATAATACACTATAAGCGGGACTCAATTCCATGTGAGTTTCATATGAAACTTACAGCATCTGGACTTGGAATTTATAGAGCGAATAGAATCTCCAAAATTGTCTTTTATTATTTCTCTTCTACTACCTTTGTGTATTTTGAACTGTATGAGTTTCGTATAATGAAATTTTGACTTTACAACAAAAATCCAGTAGATATACCTCACGGGCAAGTTGGTAAATAAAAATAATCGTATAGGGAATCTGTGGGCGTTTACAATTTGAATTATAGAGTTTACAGAGCGATAGATCAAATACATGTTTGGTAGCTAGGAGGTTGAAATAAATTACTTTATTCAAACAATAATCTACAATTTCTTACAGATTTTCAAACAACTTAACTAGATACATCATCTTTTTGTTTCATTTAATTTAATATTCTTGTTCTTGTTTTTTTTTGGATAAACATGAAACGAACTATCTTACTCGTATCAGTTACATTCTGTCCAAACATTATTTCCTTTTTATACCTTTTTTGAATGTAATCAGCTTTATGGAACAAAGATATTCACCATCACCTACTCTACTACCCTATTTAAAGCTATCCTGAATACGAAATTCTCGATTTCAACATAATCAAAAGAATCGTTCTATATTTTACCATTACTGTCTGAATATGTGTGTGTGTGTGTGTATCTTTAAGAGATTTACTTTTTGATTTTTTATAAAGATTTTACTGTATTTTTACGGTTTGACTCTAAAACAAAATTTTAAAATCAATTATATGAAAATTTTATTATATTTTTAATAAAATGTTGTCATAAATTTTGCTGCTTAACCAAAGTTTAGAGACATTTTAATTTAAACATAACGATGACAAATGCACGATAATTATAACTGACTGTCTACAATATCATAATTAGAATATTTCCTACAGATTGTATAATTTTATGAGTACAAATAGTAGAATGAATTAATCAAGTAATTATGTTTATTACTGGTAGAATGTTGTGGAAGAAAACTATAGATTCTGTCTATTCGAGAAGCTAACGTAGGTGTTCCTCTCAGACTCCAATAACATTTAAAATAAATTTTATTGTTAATTCGATCAATAATTTCCTCTATTCTATTTTCCATACAAAAATTCATTGTGTTCTCAACTATAATCCTAATGCTAATAACAGAGAATTACGTTATCTAGAACCGGAACTTCTTATCTTGAAGTCATCAGATCGTCCCCAATTTTGGAAAAGTTAAATTCGTACTTCCATATCGGAAGCTTCAATATTTGGCTACAATTCAGCCTCATGAAGTATCTATACATTTTGTTAATTGTTGTACATAATCGTTAATTTGTATTTCAGTTGGAAAGATGAGTTATTGTTGTTCGATGATAACCCAATTTAGTTGATATGGTTTTATAGTTTGATATTTTCCTTAAAATTGTGACGATTTACACTCAAACGACAGAAAGAAGAACCTGCCTGGAATATAGATATGAAATCTGTCTATGTTAGAAAGAATGGGATAATAATTTAGCTACAAAGTTTGATAAACTACTTTGGAAAATGATGTGACGTGAGAATGAGAGCAATATAAACCATCACGATTATTTGAGATACAAAATTACTGGTGCTCTACACAGGACCGGCACTGGCAGGTAAGGCGCTCTTGTGCACACAGATTTTCGGCGTCTCTTTATTGACCTTACTTCCAAATAAAATACCTTGTTACAAAAGTACCACAATAATCACTTCTTGTGAAGCACAAAAACCTACACTACATGAAAGAACTAATAACAGAAAAACTGTACTTAATTTTGATATGATTTAAAACGTAATTTGGCGCCCCCGTCTAATTCGCGCCAAATTGTGGTGCACAACTTGCACAACCACTTGCACCGGCACTGGCTTTACAAATAAAAGTAGGCATATTACGATTTCATCCCACCATAGAGACCATACGAGGTAAACAGTAGTGTTTAATCAGCTTTTATTTTGTTGTAGATCAGATCGTAACTGTCTCGTCTTACCCCATCTATGTGACAAAATAAGATAAATGAATGTCAGAATTGTGTTCCATTTTGGTGTAGTAAATGTGTCACAGTCGAACGTAATTAGCACCACAATACAAAAATTGTGTGCCAAAACTTTAATCCAACTATAGAGATTCTTGATGAAATCGGATCGATCTACTGTCGTTTAAGACCTATCAAAACCGAATTACTTTACCAAAGTTTGCAAAGTTTTGTGATATTGAAAAACCAAATACATTCATTTCTTATACTGCCAAAAAAAAATACTGTTAGAAAAGTTTTGTCATTAGTTCTTCAAATAATCCACATTGTTATAGTTTTGCCGCCTTTGTTATACAGACAAATAGCTTTTGATTGAATTTATCGATCATGATACAGCTTAATCAAATAAATTTGTAATTTTATTAACGTTATAAAATCTTCTACTTATATTGAAAAACAATAAAAACAGTTCATACAAACAAGAAAGCTTATACATACTGTTGTGTGTCTAGGATATTTTACGGTTGAAACTTAAAGCCGGAAAACTATAAACACGTCTTTACCAATCCAGGTCTATGCAAGTTTAACGACTTTTGAAACCTTGTTTTGTCCTTTAAACTTTGTTTGTTGTTATTCTATTGACCAACAAGCTGCAATAAAATTTGAATGCAAACTATTCAACTAGTACTACATAATAGAAAATAAGTGAGGCTTTTATTAATAGAATGAGAATAATTTTATTAATTACAAATGGTATGTAATGTGGCTAGAATAATTTCAAGTTGGCGCCATCGTAGCCATACTGTAGGCCATAAGGTTATATTCAACACAACGAAATTTTAGTAGGGATGGTTTGTTGTTAGTTTATCCTTCTTGTCTTGACAAATTAAAGTGACTTGTGATCTACTAAACATGTAACATTGTCTAAATTAATTCGTTAATTATACGTAGACGTACTATTTATAATTTTCATCTCTCTTACACACAATGTTTTAATAAAAGATATTAAATACCTTAAATAACGAAATATTTTAGTATCCCACTGGCATTCAACCAACCAAACAACAAACTCCAATCTAGTATTTAAGACAGTTCTAACTCATAAATATTCTACAGACTACATTATAATTTGTATATATCCATCCAATTTAAAAAAGACATTATTAGTTTTGTTGAAAAAGAAGCTTCACCAAATTACTCGTCTGTCAAATAATAAAGTAGCTCACTCTTTTCATATTCTTTAAGCCTATAATTATAATAAAATTGTAATTTCAATTATAATTGCTTTTTTTCGCGTCGTTTTCATCACAAACTAAAAACGAAATTTATAAGTTTTTCATTAACGAAAAATTTCAATTAATCTTATCTATATTTTCACTCAAAGACTTAATAAGATTAAGAATGACTTTTATATAGATAGATAAAAACAAAAAGAATGAAGAAGAATAAGAAGAAGAAAAAAAAAGGGATGAATTTCTATGGAATTAAACTTGCTCTTCTTGAAGTTTTATTAACGATTGGCCTCATTGAAGCGTATGGTATTTCCTTAATCTATTTTCCAACAGACAAATAAGTGGAAGAAAATGTGCTCTTTAAAGATAACAGTAAAAGGCCATCCATTCCTTTATTTCACTTGCAAAAATAACTCACTCTCTATATATATAGTGAATAAAGCTTGAATTGGTAGATGAGTCTATAGCGTTTTTGATGGTGCTTTTAAAACATATCCATAAAAAAGTGGCAATATGATGGAATATTTAAATAAGGCAACCGGCGAAAAGCTGAAATTGTTTTGAAACCTAATTTTGATGTTGACTTGAACAAAAATAGCACATTTACAGACGTTTGTGTCAAGTGGAAGGCTTCCGGAATGGGGAAAAAAAATGGATAATTTACAAGAAAAATTGAAATTTAACACAAATTACGGTGCATTATTTGTATTAACATCACTTAGATTGTATTCAATTATCGTATTCGTTGAAATGTTTTTAAAATAGAATTTAAACAATTTTCTGCCATATTTGAAAGTTTATGTACAATTTCAGTTATGAAATATCATCAGATGTTGATGGAATCAAGTGTTAATGTTGAATGATATATCTAAACTTTAGTAAATGTCAGTTTTAATTGTCTTTAATAAATTCTATGCGGCACACGGATGTTAGTACCACTCATTTATAAATTTAATGAATTTGAACACTATCTTTGTCCCTCATTTCATACATATATATATAAATTATAACATCTATGTTTATTATAACGTTTAATTCCTAGAATGATGAAAGGTCATTGTCTCCAAATTCATTATAGTTAATCTATTGTATTACCTGCTTTTCATATAAATTAACGAGACAAACTAAAAGTTGTTGTAGAGAAATGCAGGTGTATATATTTGTGCTTATCAAAGGTGATTCTATACACTACATGAGACAACGGTAGATATCTATCTATTAGGTTCATTCCGACACAAAATCACGTAGTGTCTCGATCTTTTCTCATT
>JAZBGY010000578.1:0-23548 GCA_037414755.1 Lydus trimaculatus | reverse complement strand
CCTAACAAACTTTCGTACAATTTGTGATAAAATAAATGATTATAATTATTCGTTCAACACCTTTTATTGTCTAGTTGCATAATTCATTTAGTGAATTGTAGAAGATTTGCAAACAAATCTTGTAGGTTTACTACTTGTTACTGTAAATGTTTAACTCGAATTATACTATTTATTCCTCTACTTGTATGTCTGTAATTACTGTTTATCTCCACCTCTAATGTCTGATTGAATCACAAACTATAACAAATTTATTAAACACAAGCATATATGAAATACATTGGAAAATAGCAAGTATGCTTCCATTTACGATGTTATCCATGCAATTTTTCTTAGATATTGCTAGCAAACTTCACTATGCAAATTTATTGTAAAATTTATCCCATTATAGTATTGACGGAAATGAAAGGAAATTGGACATTGCAACGAAATTGATCTACAATACGTTTATCTTCTAGTAAATGTGAATAACATGTTGTGATAAAATCAATAAGTTCTCACTTTAAGATAGTAAAGTATACTTAAAGTTCAAGTACTTAACCATAAAAGACATTAATGGTACTTGTGTCAAGAATACAACTCGATTTTTGACCTATATATACATAACAAAGACTCAAATTCCCCCTATGAATATCGTTAATATGAAGAAAATTGTATGCTTGTTTAACATATAGTCGACTTCAGTAATAATGAACAACCAGTGAAGCAAGATCTACACAAATACATTAACAATAGTTTGTTACGTGTATTGTTATTACTTATATTTAGCAACAACAACAACAAGAACAACAGACATATAAAGCAACTGCCGTTCCTTTAACATAATCCTGATTCGCCGTAATTAAACCGATGGCGGTTTGCCTCAGAGGTGTATCTAGTTAATTGGACCTTGGTCTTCTTGTAGATATCCCGAATAATTAAACAAACACTACATCCTATGCTAATGAACTTTACCTTCATGTTTACGTTAAAGTGTCAATAGTGAACTCTACCACAAGTCACCTACTATTGTTGTCACTCATGTTACTACTATTACAAACCTTCCTATATAGTTGGTACAAATTTGAAGATTGTCATTGTAACATTGTTCATCCAACATCTGTTTGTCATCTTATAAGATGAAAGTTTTAGTTGTTACCACTTAACCTTTACTGGATTTAGTAACTCGTACATAACTTTCCAGCTGGACGCAATAGGTTTGTGTAAAATAGCTTTGAACTAAATTTAACAAACCACACTTTAATGAGAAAACATAAAGATTTTATTGTTCGTATGACAAATACTAGTATATACAGATTCCTTAGTTGTTTCAATTTTGATTAAAATAGAGACAAATAGATTCTGTACGATTGTGAATTCTAGGAATTTTAGTGCTGAATTTCAACTCTTGATTAAGCTCTAATGGAAGAAATATTTTCTGTTAAATTAAAGGATAACGAGAACAAAAAGAACAACTACACAAAGATACCACCACAAGAAACATTTATTAAGGGCAATATATTGGTTTCCTACAGCCGATTGATTTTTCAGTCAAATGTTAAACCAAACCGCTTTGGTCTAAGTTAATGAAATTTCACTAAAGGTAAAACCTACTGTTACTATTATTATATGGTCATGTAATTAGTTGTGGAAAATTATACAATCTATCGTTTTGAATAATATTACGTTGGATGAAATGGGTTATATTGAGCAGAGAATATCGTAATTAATAATATCCGACAAATCTGAAATACCTCACGTCGTCAAGCTTAACGGTTTTGGATTGACGAAATTCCTGCTGATCTCGTCACTTCCTGCAATTACTCAATTCATCTACTTAATTTACATTTCGTACACCTTCATTGGATAATTCATCCTTTCCAACTATACACACATTGAGAGAGAGAGATAAAGAAAAAATCAAGCTAACTTCTAATTTACAATAAAACAACAATTTTATCATCATCATTTTATCTTTATTCAATCTTATCAAACATAGCAACCGACCATTGTAACGAATTTAACGACCTAACAATTTTATAAGCCTGTTATGTCTTATACTTTCACGCTGAGTTAAGGAATCGGGGTTTCATCGTAATATCGCCTGGTCCCACAACCAAATCCAACGTATCTATATTATTATTATTATTATTATGAAAAAAATAATAATAATAATGGTGATGATAAAAAAGTTGAAAGTTATGGTGGTTGTGGTTGTAGAAACCGACAAGCCCGATACAACGGAGTCAATTTGATTATTATTACACGCCTGATATGCTAATGAATCTGATTGGTTAACAAGATATATCGACACCCTAAAACCAGAGGCGTAGTCTCCATTTCGGATAAGACTGAACTGTTATCATTATAGCTGTTGCGATAAATCTGTATTAAACAGTTTGAAATTTAAAAATATCGAATTAAACATTTTGAATTTTAAACAATTCACTTTTTATCTTACAATTAGAACAATCCAGTTATTATGATTGCGTTGTTCCAAAGTAGAGTTCAAAGAAGATATCACAAAAACTTGATAAGGAGAAGAACACTTGAAATCTTCCTAATTTACATATATTTAATTATACCTATAGATGGTGATTTTTCAGTGACTATCTTAACAAGCCATTGTATCTTCTTAGTATCAGCTATTATATGGTTGTTCCAGATACGAAATAACAATTTGATTATAGTTGTTGAGACAGAAGCTTGACACTTATTATTATTTGAATTCATCGATTTGATTTATCGTGCTCGAAGATTCTACATGAAGCAATGATTCCTACTACAAATAGTAATTATATTAGTGCCTTTAAGGTAAGCGTTTGCTTTTCTGTCTACATTTGCATAGCTCCTTAAATATCAGGTATATGTATGTGTATGTTTACAAAGTGTTTGCATGTAGATGAAATATCCTTTTTAGACTGAAACGGTAATCATAACAGTGTAGTAGTAGTTAGCCATAGGCTATCATCCATCCCCTAAAATTTGATAGTGTTACTAACAAGATGACTACACTTTTCTCAATTATTTTTTGATCTTTATTGCAATTTTTATAATTTATCTTTCTGAATGGTAGATTTAATTAATACACAAAACTAGATATAATTTGATATAATCATAGCAAAATCCGCCTTTTAACTGTTTTATTGTTGAAATTCCGTTGTATGATGAAAGGTGATAATTATATACGGACAGACATTCGTTGCTGTAGGCGTGTTATACCGAGAGCCCACTGATTATGGCACCCTACCGACTAAAATCTCGCCTTTTTGGCATCCTCAATTTCCTAAAATGGAAATTTAAATATATAGCAACAAAACAATCTCAATTATAGTGTTCCAATAAAAATTACCATAAATATATAATGAAAACCTAATCAGAAAACATTTATAAAAATCTTTCCCTATTCTTTATAACAACAAACAGCTGCAGGTGTTTGATAATTAATTATTTTCTATTTATAAAATTAAAAAAAAAAAAAACGAATAGAATTCATCTTGAACAGAATATATCTATTTTCATTTGTAATCAATATTAATTTGAATTATTAAATTATACAACCAAATTTCCCCATATAAAGTAAGGAAAACATAAATCATAATTGTATATAGTTGCGTATAACACGTTCAGTTACCTAGTGTTTGTAGTAGCGGTTACAGGTGATCAGAACTTCAAATTGGTGGTAGAAATTCCACCTGAGATCGTTCTTCAACAGTATCTAGTTTCTAAACTTTTCATACATAAGATTTATGATTATAGAACATAACTAGAAACTAATAAATTTCAAAAATTTACATCTTAAGAGAATCTATCGATATTTTGTAGTCTAATCTTGTTGCTTTCTCACTACAAAATAAAGAAAAACAACAACAATAAACAGGTGATTTAAATGTGAATTCTTATTGAAATAATATAGGATAGAAATGTTCAACAACTACATCAGTTGAATAGTTGATATCACAACACTCTATCAGTAACGTAAAGTTGATTATTTGAACTAAACATCCATAAGAAGCGACTATTGACATTCTGTTGTAAGAGATTCAAGATCTATCTTGTCGCAGCAATGTTTAAAAGAAATTCACTTTATATACCCGCGATCCCGTCAATTATTTGTTGTCGAAAACGTACATTCCATTGGTAGACAGACAGGATAAATCGATAGTGTATTTCTTATTGGAATCGTTTTAAGCTTACAACCTACATGCATCGTTATAGTGGAAGTCAAAGAAAGAAAGAAAGAACCGTAGAAAAGAACGATTTGAATTTGAATATTGTTGTTTAGAAATTTGTTAGAGAATTCGACATTAGAGATTGTATCATAGGAAACTGATTGTTTAGGGTCTTCCTAAACTATTTAACAAAATGACCTAATTAGCTGTTGTTCTCATTTCTCATCTTTACCTACCTAGTCGATATTATCAAATACAAACAGATAAGGTAAGTACAATAAGATCTAATTTGAATTAAACATCTTCTGTACATATTTAACAACTTAAAAAAATATATTATTAAAATGCCCTACAGTGATTTTCATAATCCTAAAATAAATATACTCTTTCTGCCTTTTCAACACCGAGATCTAATATTAACATAATTTTATAAGGGAGGCATTTCGTGTGTGTTGATGATCAAAGTTTAAAAACCATCCACCCCCTATCTATACTATAATGTTATAAAACTTCTTATGTATTTCATCTATTCCTTGCCAATCACGCATCTCATATTGTTGACAGTAGGCGGCATCATATGCCATACTATAAGGTCGACTTAACTGTCTGTACATTATCGATAGGAAAGATGGATGACATTAGTGAAACAAGCCACCAACATTATATATGGATATGTGGGATGGTGATGTAATGATAATATCATTTAAAGGATGATGGACGGGTAACTTTTATCATTCCACCCATACTGATTATTATGGAAACTTATTTTTGTTTTTTCTTCTTTTTATATCTCGTATAAGATTTGTTTTTTGTTTTTGTTTTTCTCGAGTCTAGAGTAATCAAAAAATCAATTCTTAATTTATATTTTGTTTGTTAGTCAATTACGATTGAAATTAACTTTTTTGTTGCAAACATTCAACCTTTATTTGACACATTGTTGATTATAAAATGCAACTGACAAGGATCCTTTATATGGGGTCTGATCAGAGCCGACACTAGTGCGTGACGAAGATGGCGCCTTCCACTAGAGCAGATACTTGAGGGACGCAAAAAATTGGTAAAAATTTGTCCCAAAACTCATAACCAACATTTGTTTAACTAGTGGACAGTATGGGTGCGAATTCAAAGCTTCCATTCTTTAATCTCGACTTGTGGTCAACTTTGCTCTGAATCAACCTTATGTTCTATTCTGTTCAAGGAACATAAGGTAAGATTAACCACAAGGTATACAAAGTGCAGCTGGACTAGGCCTCAGTAAGCCACACTACACTAATGAGTAAGCCTTACGAGATCAAAACTCCTGAGTTTGTTGTTTTTCGATATGTAGACAGGAGACTTTACTCTAAGGGGCACCTACTTTTCCGTTCACGGCAATACTTATTGTTAAATTCAAAATCAGTATTTTCCAGGAATTTCCAAAATTACTTAACATTATCTGTATATTATTTGGGTATAAGGCTATAAACAATTTGTGAATGATTGTAGAAACGAATACAGTGGAGTTATCTAGTGCTTAAATATTAGGAAGAACTGGATATTTACGAATATACAAAAATTGCAAGTTCAGGCACTGTTCTATAAATTTATCCAGGCTAGGTCCTTAGAAATACATTTTTATTTTGAAAGAAAAAAATTCGGGGCATGAAAGCGCTAAGTTGCCTCTTGTCAAGTACCTTATATCCGGCTCTAGGTCTAATATAAATAAAAGTCAAATTATCTTAATAAGTAATAAGAATTAGACGACTACTTGAGATAATATTACTGCTGCTGTTGTTGAAAGTTAATAAAAGAGAAAATTAGTTCGAAAGCATTCTCAATTAGTAGTAAACTTTTAATCGATACCGGATCTTGTAAGTTGTTTCATTGATGAAGTAGTGAGAACAAAATTTAAGAGCAGAAAAAAATAAAGAAGGAATGTTTGAAAGTTTTCTAGTTTATCTTTCGGTAAAAAGTTATGTCCACAAAAACGTACTGCTGAAACACTTTAGTAGTTTTCAGTTTCTCTGAGATATTCTATTCTTATATTGTTGCACTATAATGGAATTTGAAAAATATTTAAAAGCTCAAATATAGACGCTACTGTTCGCTATAGAAGGTCTGTACGTTACAATTACATTCATCTGAGCAACTGATCTTTAACATTCACAAAACAAATAAAAAACACAAGAAAAAACAAATAATCCGTTGAGCAGACAATAATCACTTGCTAATATCCTAAAGATGGCGCATCCACCATTTTGCACCAGCAAACGTTTCAGCAAAGTAACGGAAACTTTTTCAAAATTGAGTTGCTAAAATCACCATTATTGAGGTGATAACGCGAAAATTTTTAGTAATTTATTATTGTCATACAATTATAACTTCTACTGGCATCAGAATTATCAACTTTTTAAGGAAGGAAAATTCAATAAGTATCAGCACTTCATTAAACGTCAATAAAAATAAAGATTCAATATAAATTGGTACTTTTCAATAACAAGCCAAAGATATACAAAATCATCTTCTCTAATGTCATCCAATGTATCTTGTTGATTAATGTTTAGATATTTCAGCAAAAGAAGAACAGTATAGAGAAAACAGAATTCTACAACTATAGCAAAAACAAAGTAGATTATTTGTTGTAGCCAATTTGCGGTATGAGCCGATACAGAAAAGGAGTAAACAACTCGTCTCGAATGTTATGTACACACCAAAGAAAATGCATCATTTATAACTGAGCCCAGATGAATTGGCAATATTTGTCAAACGAATATAGACAGTTTTTATCCAAAAGAGGAGGGTAGTATAAAAACAAAACAAACAAAAAAATAACACAGAGAAAAGTGAACGATAAATCGTCAAGTATAAAGTACGTTTTGTTTTTGTTTTTCTTGTATTTATTTAGTCGGTTAACATCGAATTATCTCAAATGGATCTAAAATTGGTTAAGTGTAGATGCACTTTGCATTCGTAGTGAGACTAGAAATTAATAGAATTGCATCTAGATATTTCAATTGTATTACTGTTGTAGACAAATAGTACTTGAACCAATATTCAATGATTCTAAATTGATATCTACTTCATTTGCAGCAATTCCTACAAATCTACAGAAATAATAGAGTAATATCCATAGTTGTATATAGAAGAGATGGGGCAAATTTGTAACAAGATTTTATTGTTTTCGCCTATAAAAAAAACAGTTAATAGTGTGGTTTCAAGAGAAGTACTATGATAAAACATCGCATTGGATTTGGCGGAATTTGCTTTTATTTATTTTCTTGAATGACGGTGCAGATTATGGCTTTATCTCCCCAGTCTGTTGTCTTTATATATAATCAATCATTTTATAGTAAAAGATTACAATTGTTGATAAGTTCACTTGTTAGAATAAAGAAAATGTCCACAAAATTACATTCTATACGTTTTCATAATATCTCAATTTGTCACTATATATATATAGAACTATTGATGACAAATCAAAATGCTACAATATATAAAATGTAATAAATTGATTTTGCAGGTCAAAGGCTGATGTCCACAAATGCTGACGCCACTCTTGACAGCTGCCACATCTTTCAAACCAACCAACGAGTTGTGTTTTTCACAACTATAAGAAACTTGAAGGAAAGGGTATGCTTTTTTTCTTATAGAGATTGTAAACATGCCATTCCGCCTATTGAACTAAATCAACTTTTTGACACTTATATGTTCATGTGACGGGGTCGATGATGATGATGATGGTCTACTTTCATTTCAGTGATTACTGCTGTTTTTTCACCACTCATTGTCAGTTACAGAAATTTCTGTCAGCTTGAATTCCCTTAAGTTCACTATTAGATCCTGCTGGGTTTTTATTGGTAGTGAAAACTCTATAAAAAACTTTTGAAATATATTATATTCGTGTTGATAATAATAAACCATACTGTTGTGAATAATTCACGTTTGATTTGATTTAATGTTGTATGAAATATTGATAAAACAGCAGCAGAGGTCAGTCTCATTTATCTTTTATAAAGACTTTTTCTTTTCACTGTGGTAAAATCTCAGAGTGTTTTTCACTACTTAATCCAGTTAGAGTCGAATACACTCGTGTTCGTGATTTGTACGTTTGTTGTGATGGATCGTTCCTGACTGTGATATTCCCACTCTTGGATAAGGACAAAAAGAATTGTAACGGATTTCCTGCATTGGACATTGGCAAAGTTCTTACAAGTATCCTTACTGTGGTAAAGGTTACACACAAACAGTTGACGCCCACTATACGGATGAGCTTTTAACTTGTTTACCATCTTTTCTAAGCCAAAGCTATTTATTCGAATAAATAATAATGAAAACAATTTAGCACTTTGGCAGAAACTTTTTCTATTATAACTGTTATTATTATTATTGTTGTGTTGGAAACATTTCATAGATCGATAAAACCATTAATTCAATAAATAAAAAATTGATACTGATAATAGTGTGGACGGGCATAGATAGAAAATTCTCTATAATTTAATGCAATTTATATGATGAATCCAATTGGTAAGTACAAAATACCCTGAATTGAATTGAATTGCATCGTGTAAATCAACTACAACCTGACATTGTTGAAAATTATCGACAAATCTCGATAGTCACAGTGCTGAAAGGATAAACACTACTAGTTGTGGCTTCCTAAATTGGACATATTTACGATTTTACACTATACGGATTTATGGTGTTTTTGTATTGTAAAGAGAAGATAGAGATAGAGAATTTGTAGCCAGAAGTCAAGTACACGATACTCTCGCACCTTCTCGCCTAATAAACAACTTGAAAGCTTCAAGGCAGGTGAATTCATTGTCGTAGTCGTTGTCGTCGTCGTCATGGTCGTCGTCTCTAATTGAAAATTAAAGTGGAAAGTGTGAATTTGTGCTATTCTCACCAAACCATACCGCTAACTATTCCTATACAGCAGAACACTAATTCAGAATCTTGTCGACTACGACATTTTCTTCTTGTTAATGTGAAATTCAATTGTGCATTTCAATTGGTACATTTGCCATAATCAAGAATTTAATGTCATCCAAAATTGTATTCGAACGGAAGAGAAAAACGTAAACTTGAAAAGATTATGATTTGATGATTTGGTTGGAAAGCGACATACTACGACTAAACTATCAATGAAGCATGAAAGTTAATTGATTTTGACCTGATTTGGTAGCATAATGCTTAATAGAAACGCTTGTCTTCAATCGAGCTACGAGAAAATTATGAAAAAATCAATTTTTCCATCATCTTTTCTTCATTTCTATTCGATCGTTGGTTTGTTATTTTTTCTCACTTTGTTGCCATTCAAATCGTTTCACTCTTTTACACTTATATTGTTATCTATTCCATCAAAGCAGTTTTTTTTTTGTCTAACGGGAGGAACAAATCACTAATTGAGTTTCAGAATTTTTATTGTCAACAAAAGATTGTGTTACAAGGCAATTTGTGGAGCACTACAGAAGTTTATTATAAGAACGGTTGACATGAGATGAAATTCACTTATGTTGACTGATCACGTTTTCCGCATGAGTCCTAGCTACACTTTCTCACTGTTGTTGAAGTTGAAGGTTAAAGTATGTTGACAGATAGGATAAACTGGATGACTCTCTTTCCGTTAAAGGAACGTGCTTGGACCGGAAGCTACACTACTTATTGTTTCCTACTAGAAAACATTAAAGTTCAAGCTTGACTGAAATTTTCATTTCAGGATTAACAACTCGGAAAAAAAATGTTCACTTTTATAGTCAAAACAAAGGGTTGTGGGTAATGTTATTGTTGTAATTGACTTTTTTTTTAGTCTTCATTATTGGAAGCTGGAAAGTCAAGTATATCGAATAAGAACTCTGTGCTATATTCTCTGTTAACCGAAGGAAAAAACTTTAGGAAACTTTCCGGCTATATAGGGATATTCGGAATAATTTTGCATATATAATGTCGGCTTTAGTTTATCAAGCTTTTAGAGTAATTATTCAATTTATTAAATGGCTGATTAATTAAAGCTGGATTATAACAAGTTTTTGGATATTTAATAACCATATTGATGAGGCAGCTTTTTTAAATTGAAAAAATTTAATAATTAATCGATTCTGAAATGTAGTGTGAAAAGGATCAAATTAACGACAATAAAATTGCCATTCTTGTTGAATATTTTAACGATATCAAGGCGGTTAGTAATTTAATAAAATGCACTTGACTTAACAGCATCCAACCAACTAGTCTGACGTACAAGATCTCTCTGTCTTTTTGTTGGTTGAAAGAAAAGAGACTGCAAAAGATTATATGTTAAAGTAATTAAGGACAACATAGAAAATTCCATACTTACACCCATTTGATATCAACTTTTCATAGTGCAGTACATAAGTGCCCTTTTAGAGTCATAACGAAATTTACTCCGTTTTCTAGTTCCTTTACTATTGCAATTTTGAAGGAAACGAGCATTTAATTCACAAAAGAATTTACGAGAGAGGAAACAGAAGTGTGCTGATGTTTAATATAGTTTTATTAAAACCAGCAATATAGATAGGAACAAGTATTTTAATAAAGATGATGATGAGAGCGATACACGAAAAATAACAAATTAAACAACATCTCATTAGTTGACTGGTATTGTAAGCAATTTAATTGGACATTAAACCATAATACTAGTATTGAATAAAACGCATTTATCCTCCAGTGAAGAGTTATTGTTCTGTCAGTTAACCGCCATGATGTAGCGATAGCTCCGGTAATGTTGACATAAATAACAAGACTCCCGGTAGGTAGTTGGGTTCAGTGCATCAAACTGACAAGCCAACAGCTATGCACCTGTATACGTTTCTTATAGCTAATTCCAATATTTATTACAAAATGTACAATTTGAATATAATAAGAAAAATGAAAAAAGATGAAAAATATAATCAAAAAAATGTACAATATTGAGTACTAAATATATGATTTTTTAAATTATTTCGTACTTGTCTCGAAGCTTGAATGATTATAGTGTAGCCCCGGTAAGAATTTCAATTTCAGATGATATCAACGTTGGCAAATTCAACATTATAGTTTTTTTTTTGTTTCGGTTAACAGACGAGAAAGAAAAGTCAGCCTACAGTATCGCTGCCTACCATCTTTACCTTTCTTGAAATAGCATGGGAATAACGAGACAAAAAAAAACAATACCGTTTATTGTTTACTGTACTGTTGATATGAGGACATAAACCAAATAAGTATTTGATATAATCCATAAAATTCGTTTCAAGTTAGTATCATATGAGAGAAAAGAATATAAATTCTTTATGAAAATCGAGAGATGTGTGTACATATTTTAAAATACAAGTATTGACGATGCTCCACATGAATATAGATAGCAGGAAGAAAACCGGAAACACAATCCTAGATATACTAAGATGGACGGTTTGCATTAACTTCTCTTACATATTTCACGCTCCTTAGACAGGACCTCTGATAGTGGCGCCATCTCACATTCAACCCCTTCATTCTGTTCCGATCGAACTGTCCCCCAAAATACTATATGTATTGTATCTGTGGATGTGTGTGAAAGAAGGGTAAGTAAAAAAATTGCGTAGGATCTGATCTAATATTTTCAACCCTAAACCATCATCAATTACTGACACTTACTAAATTATGAATGTCTAATTTGTTGGAAATGATACGACAAAATTCAAAAAAGAGATGCGACCAGAATTCTCACTATCACAAATATATTACTAACGATTTACTAAATTATAACAAATGAATAAGTTAAGTTAAAACAAAACAAAAAAAAAATGACTAAATGTTAGAGCAATAAAAGTGTTACTGGAGAATTAAACAAAATTATGAAAATGTTAATGAATATGACCAAGACTTTATGACATGAAATAATTCCAAAAACCCAACGATTAGTCAGAAAACCACACAACTTTAACACAACTGTTGGACAGACTGTTTATTCCGGCACATAGGCCAAGATATAAATTAATTTAAAAGTGGTAAATGGGTATAGTGGAGGGATGGAAGCAAAAGCATATGTTGCACCATACAAGTTTCGGAAAGTTCCGGGCAATTAACCTTTCTATCCTAATAAAGCTGAACCAAGCCTTCAACAAATCAACAATAACATAGAAAATACTTATTGTAGAAAGAAAAATAAAATATATACCAGGAATATAGTAGAATTTAAAAGTTTTATAATTTTTTTAGTTACAAACAACTTTTATTTCGTAAGTATGAGAATACAAAAGAACAATTCAAAAGGTTTCTAAATCTACTCTAATATGGAAGCGTTACTGCGTTGATAACAAGCACAATACCACAATACTTTGCTAGAACTAGAGACTTCTACATGAAATTTCGATCAATAATTAGCATTACAGTTAGAAAATTGTGTTTCGACCTCTTGGACTTGAACCCGGAACTCCTACTTGCCCTCCATAGTGCTACGATCCTAGTCGGCAAATGAAAGTTGCGAGTTCAAATTCCGATAGTTGAGTCGAAGTTTCTGGACTGTAATAAGCACAAAAAAGTGTCTTCTTTTTGTTAGCGCGAATGCAAACGACGCGCTAATCACGCGCGGTAACCGCAACTAAGACGTGCGCGGTAAACGCGATATAGTCGCAATCTGTATACCTTTCCACACATTCGCTAATTGATTTTTACGCGATGCAACCGCACGTTTCACGAACGCGCGGAATCAGCGCTATTCAAAACCGTCGTTAATCGAAGTCTTAATCCAGTTGTTGCAGTTTTACGATTTCACTACAAAGTTCAAGCTCAGAGTCGATTAGGTTTTTTAAGTTTTCTATGATCACCTTTAAATGGGACATTCAGTGTACAGCAAAATACGTTGACATATGAATGCGACGTGATGTCATTTAAGCAAAGATAAATAATTTTCGATATTTTAACTTTCATAGTAGAAGAGAGAACACCATATTCTTCATTGTTCTTATAAAATTTATGTTGAACTTGTACAAACAAAAGTTTCATGTCTTTACCAATGGAGGTTAGAAGTTAACGTAATATTTCTTAATTTTATCGAATACGAAGATGTCAAGTAACATATTTGAAAGTTTTCGTATAAAAATTATGTGACATTCAGATAGTTGTATTAAAATTGAAAATGTAACTCACGTATCTTGCAAACAATTCAGACAAGGAAAAATCTTTATAAGCATTTGAAAAATATCAATTTAATTTATTAATTTTTTTATTATTGACATTTGCATGTTATTAAATCGATTAATTTGATGAATTACATTAACTATTTAAAGTTGAAACGGCCGCATATTCAATATTTGTTGAATAAACTACTCTTATCATTCTTATCTTAGTTAAATAAAATCCAGTAAAATCGACATTTACGTTTCCCCTTTTAACAATTTAAATATGAACCCCTCCCTTAAAAATTCTGGCAATCTGTAGATGTCTGTTCTAAAGCTCAAACAATCAAAAAAAATCTAACAAAGTATCGTATCGATTCATTTCACCATCATGAAATGATGATTACACATTCTGTAACTGTAAGTAGATAATTAAATACAATTGTATTCAATTGTCGAACTGTTCAATAATTTTTAATTTACTTTATAGGTATGTCTATCAGATTTGAACGTGATTAAATTTCAAATTTAATTCTACTAATAGTTCAAATTCAATGTAATTTATTGGGCATTTTAAACAACAGAACACAAAAAAAAAATGTCATAATAAAACTATAAACCTATCGTAGTGTCTTTTTCATATCCCAGTGCGGCTGTTAACATCGTAACACAATCCATAAAGTTTGTCCAATAATAAACGAAGGAAAGTTTGATACAATAATCCTTGTGTTGTAAAAATAATGTGCATTATTGTGCAAAAATCGAAATTCTGTTGTTGTTTGTAAATTATTTCGAAAATTAATGGTCATCTCACTATAGTGAGAAAATGAGAGTAATGGAAACGGTTATAAAGAGGTCTAGGCGAAAACTATAACAGTACCTTAGAGACACATCCAACTCCACTCTTAGACAGTCCATTTATCGACAACATCCCTAACAATACAACAGTGAGAATTCATGAATATTCTGTTGAATTTCGTATTAAAATCGGTTGATTTCTATTTGTTGTAGATATAATTTTTAATAAATCCCTATAGATATGTGTACTGTTATACCTATATCATCTTGAGAAATTACAGATAAATCTGTTTGTTGAAAGGGGATGCTGCAGTGTAGTAATGAGTGCGAACATTTGCTGCTATATACAAAATTTAAATTTAAACTCGCGTTATATGGGGTTAGTTGGTACAAGCGCCAACTAATTTCTCATGGGATTGCTACAGTAGTACAAGGTTGGCAGGTCTATTTCATTTCAAAAGCTCTAAAACCAAAGACACTCTCTATATACATACATACATACATATATTGCCAGTTTTACTTTTCCCAGTCGTTCACACAATTCTGTAATTGCTTCCTCATTGCAATTTCCTAACATTTTTATTTTAATTATAAAACGAAATCAAATAATAGTAGGGGGCCCGCCGCACTGATTAAATTTGTTAACGAAATTGAGATTGTGTTCCGGTTAATTCACAATTGTTTTTCAAAATTGGTGCTCAATTGTTGCAAAACTATCAAAAGGAACAAATAGAAATAGTTTCAGGTTTTTGCTACTTGAAATAATAATAATTTGATAGATAAAAATTGATCTATTTGACTCTAGACGATTTCGCTATAAAATCTGTCTGAATACTGAATAGATATAAAACTTTTATGTTTGTAGATTTCAGGCTAAAGTAATAAGAAAATTCTCATATATATGTATGTAAATAGAAATATTTTTCGTAACATTTACATGCGAATTTAAGAAGAGTGATTCACTTAGAACGAATCCACAAATAAATCATATTTCTTCTTTTTCTTACATAACATGATTTAGTGTATAATTCAAATTTTGTTATGTATATTTGTCAAAAATTCACAAAATTTATACGAATCAATTTGCAAAAATAATTATAACCAAAAACGTTGTAATCGTGAAACTTCTATTTCTAAGTCAAGTTAATAAACTGCAATTAATTCACTAGGATTGGATCTGTCCCAGAAGTCGATCGTTTTGAAGGAAGACAAATTATAAGAATTAAACTTTTCCATTTCCGGTATACACTAATGCACTTTATTTAACCTCATTGACCACGTAACCGTTATTGTGTTGTAGAGAAGTTTTAGAAAATTTATAGCAGTGTTCAATAAAGCTAATGAAGCCCAGGAAACATAAATCGTAAGGATAAGACTGGCTGGTGGTTATGTATAATTCGTTAACAAAAAAAAAAACAATAGCAACAAAATAACAACAACAACAACAACAACAATATACAATGATAGATCATAAAGGACGCTTTGCATAATGCTAAAGATTATGTTTATGTAGAAATGGGGGAAGATCTTACCCGAAAAAAGACAAGCTACCCTCTCATATATAACTGGCAAGTTTTTACACACTTTATTGGTCGTGAATACTATAGAACCTATTGTACAAAACGTAAACACTTTCCATTTTTCATTCTAGTTTCGCTTATTACATATTCCACCCTTTTCTTTGACGCTTTCTTTTTAAAGTATATGATGTACTATTTCTATGCCGTTTGGTTTTATTGGAAATCAGCAGGATAATTTCAAATGTTTTCACCATACAATACCCGAATTTCTGCATGAATTCATCACATAAAAATCATATAAACCAACAAACTTCAATTGTTATAGAACATATAAAATAAATTATAAATCTTTGTATATAGGATGTCCAACGTAAACGACAAAATTCAAGCAACCTAAAGGCTTTTTACGAAAACAGACTATTCGGACCTTGTTCTCCAAATTCTTGAAATATTTTTCTAGTTTACGGTGACGTACACCTTTATGTGAAACACTTTGTATATGTATCATGAGAACAGCAGTACCTATATCAATTAATATTTTTCTCGTTTAAATGAATAGAGGAGGTCATTAGTTATCTTGAGAATTAAAGAGAACAACACGACCACCACTAGGAGGCGTTATTTTCATCTAGGATTAACCTCCACGCGCCTGAAAATTTATAAAATATAGTATATACATATAGGAAAAGGGTGGCGTTTATAGTCTGTGTGGCCCAATATTCTAACTTGATTTATTATTTATTACCTAGAGAGAGAACTGATTGTATATATACGATGATTATCTTATACGGTTGATATGCTGCTGCGAATTGAATTGGAAATTTATTAGTCTCTTCTTCAATTATTATAATTTGTTTTATTATCAATTTTGAAAATTAATAACATTTATTATGTTTGTTTGTATGGATCAGTTAAAAAAAAAATTGTAATAATAATTTACAATTTAACGGAAGTTGAGAAATAAAGAGGAAATGTACAAAAGGAAAACACAAGAAAAATGGTTCATAATCTGTCCTTACTGGTAGGATATTATGAAAGTAGTAGTAGTATGGGTAAGTTAAAAGACGTGACATAAAAAATTTCACCACTTCAGAGATGTTACTACTTGTGTATATATCTATATATCTATATATACATATATATGTGTTATATATTTGTGTGTTTGTGTTTGTCGACGACTGGTGAAATATTAGCTAGCTTGCCGGGCAAATAACATGTACACTACGGCCGTAAGTCATGCTTTAATCCTTACATTTATAATATTTGGACAGACAGTACGCTATGAATACAGGAGAGTTCTTTATGAAAGAGAATGAGATGTGCCTATAAACCGTACACGTTTCAGAAGTTTGATAAATTACTATGGAAAACTCATATGTATGTAACATATGATAAACTAATTTGAATAAGGGAACATAGCGAGACAAGTACACTTACAATGCATTCTCATCATATTTATGACATATACACTAACTACAAATTACCTACAAGTTGAATTATTAGAAAATCCTATCACACTAATAAAGTACGAAAGTAACGAAAAGCAGCAATTGAGACAACAGTTAGGAAAAGAAGAAATATAATGAAGGATTAAAGTTTTGAGGACGCGTATGTTTCAAAAAAGGCTATGTATGTAATTTAGATTGAGTTTCAAACAAAATTTATACGTAATTTTCCATTTCGTTGAAAATTATTCTGTGATAATACGTGTAGGCAATAAAATTCCAAATTTATATGTCTTGGATAATGCCAAAGATCCCACTGTGTATATTTTTTCATTCTGTTTAAGTCTTCTTCTACATCGTTTTAAACGAATGTTGGAAAATTTTCCATCCTACGTCAGTCTTTATCTTTATTGTATATGTATGTTAGGATGTATGAAATTAAAGTACAGTCAAGTATATGCGTGTATATAGCTTTTATCAACTGTAACATCCCACAGACTATATAATTGAACAACTTATTAGAAAGATAAATAATATTTAGTACATCATTCAACGGTATACATTAGAAGACAGTTAATCAACTGAATTGATCGTGTAATTTTAAATTGCAATGCACGTAGCTGTATTATGTTTGGATTCAAATATTCATTACCATCTAGAAGATAAATGAATAAGTTTGCAGTTGCCATAGTTAAAAATCTCAATCTACCAACTACAAGTATAAAACTAATCACCTGTCTTGATAATTAATTAATGCACTAAAGATTTCATAACCTTAAGTTCGAATTTAGAGTGTAGTTGAAAATGCTAGTTTATATACTTTGGATGAATCATATCTTTACAATTTAGGATGACAAGTAATTTGTTGTGGTAAAACACTTAATTGCATTTCATTCGACAACTAACAAGTAAACAACAACACTTTGCTTTGAAAGTGCAAATGTGCAAAGCTATACCGCCTTGTGCACAAAACTACCATCACCACCACCACCACCACCCACCACCATTACTATCATTGTTCTTGTTGTTGCTGTTGTTGTCGGCTTCGTTTAACAAACACAACAAACAGATCTCTATTATGAGACAATTTATTCCACTGTAATTATCAAATGCATCTTAAAATGTACAATAAAATAATGTAAACTATAAATGAGACAATTGTATTTGTGAATCCTACATTTGGATTAAATATTTCAAGTGTACATACCGACAATGAATTATTTAATTCAAAATTATTCCTGTCATTTAATATTAATTTCTTAAAAACTAATTGTAGAGGTTGAAATTCTGTGAATAATTAGATCTACTAAAACTTGCAGGTGGAAGAAACATCAAAATTAATCTCTGTCCTACAATTATTTCAACAAGGAAAAAGTTTTATAATACGTTTATAGAGAGTTAAAATACAGATTTTATGATTTAATTGGAAATTCAACGTAAATTTATTTGGGGAGAGCTTTGTTACTACTCTGTATCTTATACCAATTTGCTGTATTGTTGTGGGTTTACAGATGAAAACAATCCACTACATTTTGAAATATTTTGTTTTAGAGGATTTCTACTTAATATCAGCAAATACCTATAATTTAGCAAGATAATACACAGAAATAAATAACTCTAAAAACTGTCAGTGTGTTCATTGGAACTATTGGAACTAAAGTTTATCAATACTGTACCCATAATTTCATTTGCAATTTATGTAAATTTCAGTTAGTTTCTAGTGATTTTTTGACATTTTCGTCAACTTCGCGGTTAGAACATTCTAAAAAAAGTCCATATTTTTCAGCTAAATGGATTTGTTTTACATCAAGATACAATTTTAGACTAAAGCCGCGTCCGCATCTAACGAACGAATACAAATACAGTGTGGACGACAAGACAAACGTGAACAAATGCAAACGAACGTGAAAACCAGCAATCAGCCGGTTGTCGGTACTTCAAAAAAAAAAAAAAAATTCGTTCGCATTCATGCGCAGTTGCATAGTGTGGACGAGAAATAGAAACTAGAAGCTAGTGGAACACAAGTGAATGGAAGGACATTTTACTACTTCTGGATTTGTTTGCATTCGTTCGCGTTTGTTTGTATTCGTTCCCGTTTGTTCGTTAGGTGTGGCCGCGGCTTAACATACGTGATATACTAAATTTTTGGATGGTAATTAGTGAATGGTAAAGTTTCCCCGCATAACTTGAAACTTCTATTTCATCTCCACTATCAAGTTATTCCCTAGCATTCACAAATTCTTATTTGAACGCATTAAGACAGTTAAATATAAGAAGTGGCGTCAGTTTCAATTATTATTATGAATTAAAAATAATAATAAATAAAACGTTTTCCAAGAATGATAATTACTTATTTTATTAAAACAAATAAGCAAACATAAGTATCATAGGTCTAAGAGCCCCAACGCACTAGGCGGCCAAGTTGCGGCTAGTCAAATAATACAAGTATATGTTCAATACGAGATAGGCGCATCCAGACTAATTAAAAACTATAAATTGGACTTCATATGGTCCACCCTTACCATCCCTTAGATTAACTGTACAACACAAGTTGTACAGAATTATTTTCAAGAAAAAATTTGTATAAAAACCGTTCATATCAATTATTTAACATAAAATATTATTAGGTACTATTAATTAATTTCAACTTTTTGAGGTATCACCTTCATTAAAATCTAACCAAAAGGTGAGACATCTAATCTCAAACACTATGCATACCATGTTTATTCAGGCTGGCCGCAATCTGGCCGCGCGACAAGTGCGCCCATCACCATTGCTTTCTGTGCATTTTGTTGGCCGCGTGTGCTGTCACGGTGAATTCTGTGGCCGCCGCGACCAGCTGGCCGCGGCGGCCAAGTGCGTTGAGGTTACATCTTTTCAATGTAAAATTAGTGATCTCATTGGCCGCCGCGACCTGGCCGCCTAGCGCGTTGGGGCTCTTAGCGTGCAAATCGACTTTTTAAGATGAAAAATGACTTAGGGATCGACTTATACGCCAGGTGTAAATGCTTATGTTTACAAATAAGATAGATAAACACCTGTAATAAAAATATAACTTATTTTTCTTTTATCTAATCATTAAGCATCTTTTTCTACAGTGCTGATAATCGGTTGAAATGTAGGCAAATGTGTTGTTTAATGTATTAGATTACCCTAATCAGAGCGCTATTATCTTATTAATTAAACAAATAAATGTTGAGAAAAATAACTGGTCGACTTATACAACGAGTACACCTGTAAATCTAAATCCATAAATCGTATATTTTTTAGTATCGATTTGAACACAGCATCGACTTGTATGCCGGAATTTATGGTAACCTATTTTTGGTGGAATTTCAATAATAAAAAATATACACCGCTTTTTGATATTTAAAAACATCACTAAAGATAGATAGATATCTAAAAGTTATCTGAACGGTTTCGTGTTCAACGACATTTAACAGAGGACCACCACCATCTCTACAATATCATTCAAGTCAATTTAATTAAACATTTCTGTTGGAAAGCGAAACTGGCTTAAAATTGGTACATTTCGTATAAGAGCGACGAGATGATGATGATGATGATGACGATGATAATAGAATGAAGTAGGCAAATCAAAATAAAAGAGATAAAATGAGAGAGAAAATAAAGTCTGGGTATATTCTCTACTATACTAACATTGACGAGGTCTGATGGATAAAAGGTACTAAGGATAATGGAATTAGAGTGCTGCGATGATACTATTAGTAACACTACGAGGGCTCTGTCAACGCTTAAACACATTAGCCTCTATCCTTCGATCGGGGCACAATCACTTAGGCATACGATAGCGGCTGTCTTGTTTGTTTTCAATGAAATGAGGTAAACTGAAAAACGTAAATTTTCTCCAAAGAGAGAAAAACAATAAATGATAAAAATAGTTAAAAGGTTAAATAATAAACGATTTTTTAATGCTATGGTCAACTATGAGAATTTGTTTGTATCTTTTAGAATGTTGCACCTGAAATAGATAATTACTCTTTTTTTTTTATTTAATGTTTCTAAATTGAATTTTATGCCTTAGGTAATCGAAATGTAAATCTACACACATCCATAAGTGGTTAATTTCAAGTTGTATCCAATAAATCTAACCGATAGTATTTTAAATCACGTCTAATTTAAAATATAGAAAACAACCAATATGCCCTCTAGTCATTAATCAATAACGATTAAAATCTATTATCAACCGTAAAAATTAAACAATAAAGCATTTCTGTTTTAATAGACAGAAATATTAGTTCAATAAACTGTAAAAAAGTGAATTGGTGAACCTTTTGTAGCAGCATATAACTTGAAAAGCATTTTCTATTTTTCTATTTTTATTGTCAAAGAACAAAAAACCTTTTGAAATTAAACGATCAAGGTGCTGATTGCTACTGGTCAAAGACTCGATTTCTGTGTATGTGTGTTATATAAAGGTAGTTTTCACCGTAAATTCTCCAGTGTGCGAATGTGTATGTCTACAATCATTCTGGAATGCTTGTATTTCCCGATTCTCAAGCCACCCCAAACATTCAATATAATTTACAACAATAAATTACCAAATCAAACTGAACATAATAAATCACACCTAACTATTCCTACATTCAATAATAACACAACTAGATCCTTGAAGAATCTGTATATATTCCCAAATATTACAACCATCTCTTTCTAATAGTTGGTTTCGTATATAACTATATAGAGTGAGTCGATGTCAGAACGGCCAAGATGGCGACAATAAACCACAGAGCGTGACGTAATAGAGTCGTTATCCAGACTGGGGTCCTGGTGGAACCATTCAATGAGGTCCGGAACACTCAAGTGCTTCAATTGCATTATGACCGGCTTTTTACAAATATCTGCGCGTATGTATGTATGTATGTGTGTAATTTACAATTGTGAATACAACACTTTTCAAGAACAATTAATTGCACACATTCTTGACCAGATATTTGAATAATACAACATAAAGTTCAACGGAAAAGGGGTGATTGTACGACGACTATAATTAACTCTTCACCACTGTCGCCTTGCGTGTTAACTTAAAAATCTAATTGGATTTTTTTTTTTTTTGGACTACTACAGAAATTTTATGCTATGTTTTTTTTTTGGTCGGAAAACAATCGAGCCTCTGGCAAACATCATTAAAAAAAAAGACTTAACAATATCTGGAATGCTTCAAGTGTAGCAATAAAGAAACTGATAGTCTATGGCTTTATTATTATTACTTGAGTAGTTTCATAAAAGTGCCACAAACACTTTCAGAAAAAATGATTAAAAGAAAAAAAATCGTTTTATAACAAAATATTTCTGCTTTGGAAGAATCTCTCTATTTGTATTCAGTGGATTCAAACTATGACGAAAAATGTTTGTAAACAATTGTGGAAAATAAATAAGAATTTTTTATATTATTTCGTTTTTTTTTTAAATGACTTCAAAATGTCTTTTATATAACAGATTTCCAATAAAAGTTTGAACGCTAGTAGAATTCTCTATTCTAGGATGTATGTACCAGAGTTGCATTTTTTTTGGAATGAAGTTCCTGCAACAAAATAGATTTTAATGGTTTACACGCGTGTAGTATTGTCCTGTTGGGACAATTCCAGGCTAATTGATTCTAGATTGAATCAATGCTAGTATGAGTGTGTGTAATTATAGTTCTCTGTTTATGTGTATTACATGTCAACAACTATGTAAATTTTAGTTCAACTTCAAGCTGTATTTAACGGAATCAACAGAAATTGATGTCTATTTTACAGATTTTGAATTCAGAGCATTATATGTTATGTAACTGTTTATATATATGTATATAGGTAAACATACAAATTACATACGATGTATTTGTACGTAAATTACATCAAGTGGCAACCATTAATATTTTGCAAATTCTCTATATATATGTATGTTTTGATGTCAAAGTAGGAATGGCATGTAATAGGATTCCAATCTCCAAGTGCTTATAAGATCGTTTGAACTGACATGGAAATGCAATCTTGTGCCATCTTAAAGCCTTTGAAATGCGATATATCGGAAACATTCATGTCTTGACACTATTATTTTAATGTCTCTGTATGCGAATATGTTTTTGGTTTTCAAAGCTGCTGAAAATGTGGCAATAGTAGATTTATTTATATTTCTAAGAAATACAATTAAAGATATTCTAATTTAAAACATATGACAAACCAATATTGACTTGGTTTTGTAGGAAATTATCAAAAAAAGTTATGGTTATTCTCAACAACTTCTATTTCTGATTGCTAATTTCCGCTGACTAATTTTTTTTCAATAAATTAAAAAAGAAGCCAAAAAAAAGTCGGCAGCAGTCCATTTTAACTTTCTCCATCTACCCGAAATCAATCTTAGGCGAATGAATTTGTAAAATTACATACAGTAGAAGTCTGCTTAACCAACTATTACCGAACCAAACACCGGTCGGATAAGCGAAAATTTCTGATGATAAAAGCAGAGATGCGGTTTGGTCTTCAATGAATAAAAATAAATTTTTTGTGTCTCCGTCCGGAAACACTAGTTTTCTATATCAAAAAATTGTAATGTAATCGACA
>JAZBGY010000577.1:29995-51669 GCA_037414755.1 Lydus trimaculatus | reverse complement strand
GATATGCGTCAAAAAATTTGTAAAAAACTCAGTATTGTACGGTCAGGTATATCGCCCTACAACCACAAGTTGATGCGTATCTTAAGATTTCGCTTCCGTAAAACGTCCTTACTATACTGGCTTGGAAATTCAGTTACTTTTAACAAATTTTGTTTAAAAATTAAAATTTCCATATCCATGTTAAAGCCGGTTACCGACAACAAAAATGAACAGTTCATTCCGACAAATTTATTACCGCCGATAAGCCTTAGTCTGCGCGTTCACTGTGCCCGCACATTAATATACGTACAGTAAAACTATAAAATCTTCACCCACACAAATAGCGTAGCTACTTTATTATTTACGTAATTCAAACCACAAAAACCCAATTTGTTGTTTTTTTTTTTAAAAAATTTAGTTCGATACGCTTATGAGTTACGAACCGATTTTGATTCTTTATAATCTAGTGTAAATACGCATATTTCCAGATTATTTTCTGAAAACAGTGAATAGAGTACGGTCAATCATCCGTTAGTGCCATTGATATAGTTTCACAATGTTACAACTAAAACTTTGGCGGTCTATTGGGGCAAAATTCTCGATTTCAATAAACGCAACATGTAGGGTTCAAACGAAATTTACGTCTGCATAGACTGTTTCAGCTGACGCTGCTGTTTCGTACGAACAAAAGAAAATATTAAAAAACTACTTTGTATAGTTTGTGTAGCGTTTAGGGAAAAATGGCTTGTAACTTTCTATAATTGTCTACTGTAATGTTGATTAAATTTTTTTGGAAATCAGATAAGGTCATTCTATAATTCTATAATTTATTTAATGTTGTAAAGATAATTAATGATGTAACAGAAGTGTTATAACAGAAACAGGAATAGAAATGGATATTAAAGATACATTTTAACGAAATTGGAAACAGAAACGGAATTCTAGTTTGTCACCATAAAGAGCGTCCCTACTATTCCAACGCATGCGCTGTTTTTTAATCCTCATTAAACACCGGTCATAGTAACTGACTGTGTAGTTATAACATTTACAACACTCTAGTAAATGGTAAAAACAAGCTTGTCGGCCGCCCCTTACAACATAGACCCACATTGTGCGTTTCGCTCCATGTGCCATATGAAGGACATTCAAGCTCATACTTCTGATACGTCCGCTAAATCTATGTATAATCCATAAACTTAAGACATTCAGTTTAATCATAAATTTATTATTTAGTAGGTAAATAACATAAAGCAGTTATAAATTAAAAATACCTGGACATTAAAAACTAACACTATAGTTAATTTATGACTTCAAAATTGAAATTTCATTAATATTCTAATTGTGAGATGTGGATTTGTGTTTGCTTAAAAAATATTTGGTTTTCAAGGTTGTACAAATAACTGACCATGAGCAATAAATTTTAGATTAAATAAACTAAAATCCAATGATCTAAATCTAGACCATTTAGTTGAAAAACAAATTGTTGAGTAATATCAAGAAAATATAATAAAATTTTAGTTCGACAAATTTTATTATAATTAAAACAGCAAAAATATAAAATTAAAATACATTTTACTAAAACTTTTTTAATATTGTTCGTTGTTTATTTTAAAACTTCCAATTAGATGAATAAATTTGCCGTAGATTGGTAAATTACAACAAAAAAAAAGATCAAAGAATATTGCAGATAAAATGTATATCGTATAAGGACGTGACTTTCAGTTGTTTCAAACATTTGTCGTTGTGGAATAATGAAATAACAACAAAAATGTACATGGATATGAGATGGCTGCATTGTTTAATTAGTGGAAAATAAGTGCAGGATGATAATTATTTTTCGTTTTTTTTTTTTAAAATTTCATCAAAATAAAATTAATCAAAAAAATCTGCAAATATTTTTGTCGTTCAAATATTGCATACCTATTTCAAAATAAACTAAACCGTCTGTGTAGATTAGAAAAACAGTCAATGTATCTTATCAGCTAGTTATATTATTATCGAAAAATTACATTCAAATGCATAAATTTGTTATCAGTTTTTTATTTTATAATTCATATGTAACTTGATCAATCTAACTTCAACACACTAAAATTGACTATTAGGCTAAGCCTGCATTTACGATTAATAGTCGCACCGACCATAAAATCGCTATTGCAGAAAACCTACAGTACCACTGGCTCCAATTGATAAATTCTATACAAATTATAGCATACAGTTTACTTTTTACACTATAATTCTTTATAAAAAAGGGCAAATCTCGTCTCAGTTCCTTTAATAAGTACATCAGTATCAATCACTGTTAATATGAGTCCATCATCTCCAGTAAATTCGTTGTCAGACATTTTCACAGTGCATACAGATATTAAAACGATCAGTCAAAACTGCTAGTAAACTAACACCAGCGGGTGCCTGTCTGTGTGACTCATTGGATAGAGCGACAGTCGTATTGCAGAAAAATTTATAACCAGTTGCAATCGCTACGATTGTTTAGTCGTATGTGTGTGCCTCTGTATATTTGTTAGGGTGATATTAGACGATCTGGCAAAGTGGCAGAAATCTATCGATTTCATTAGGCAGTTATGTTCCTACAGATATCAACTTCCATCTGACACAGTCATTAAACATACAATGAACGTTTGATCTGAAGGTACTTGGCTACTGAAATTGACAGATTTCTGGCACTCTGCCAGATTGTCTAGCAGCACAATGAGTTTTATTTTTGCGACTAGAAATCGCAAGTCGAGGCTTAGCCTAATAGATTCACATCACCTCCAGCTAATGTCGACGGAGATTTTCATCGTAAATTAGTTGGCAAACTGTTTTTCAGTATTATAGTTCAGATATAGTAGATTGATTGATAGAAAAAATTGTTGGACTTATTAAAGTCAAGTCGGCTAAATCAAAGTTGGTTCGTTATAAATAAATCTTGACCTCTAATTTTCAATAATGTCTGACCTTGAACAAATTTAGCAGTTGTATTACGAATAGCACGATTACACTATCAAGTCATACTTGTACAAGTTGTTATGTTTCCAATGAGTGCGAAAAGGATAGAAACAGTTATTTCAATCCTTTTCGCACTCATTGAAATATAGCTAACATGAACAAGTAATTATACCCATACAGTTTGATAGATTAAAATTAATAATCAACTCGTGCTAGCACTAAATTGTGGTCCGTTCAAATACGCTGCGTTTTGAATAGTGTGCATCTTCCATAATAAGGATTGGAATTCCTTAAATATTTTTTTTTTATTATAATATAATCATATTAAAATTTCTAGGAAATCAAAAAAAAAATTCCATTTATTTTTATTTTATTGTGAAAGTAGACATTTTTATCATTATTATTATTTTTTTTAATTTTGGAGAAAATTAGAAACTTTTTCACATTATGACAATAATAATGATAATAATAATTATTTTTATTTTGAGACTAAAAACAAATTTATTTTCCAATTAACTGCACTTTTTGCTAGCTGCTCATTAAAATCATGTTTTGAAAAAAAATCCTAATTTTTGATAAGATAATTAATAAATCATTAGATCCAACTTTTTTGTGTTTTTGTGATATTGATAATGATTTGTTTTTTAAATGGTTATGCGTAATTTTTACCAATCTTGAACTTTTCTTTGTCTTTTTCGTAGATATCCTTGTTATGTAGGATCTAATCTAGGTCAAGGAAGAATCTTCCAAAGTAATAATATTTTATTATTATTGTGTTATTATTAAATTGAATTGTACTCCTTATTTATGATGAAGTTTTGTTTTTTTTTCCATAATTTCGCCTTGAATTTATTGATTATTACTTTTTTTTTCTTTGTATGTTTTTTTTTGTTAATTTATTCAGATTTCAATTTTCTTTTTTTTGGCTTTAAGAGGAAGCATAAATATTATTATCTCACATTATGTCAACAATTTTAAATTTGGTTAAATATTTTAATGATTACAACAATAATTATCTTACTGTGCACATCTAAAAAGTTAATTTCTACCATAATAATTTTATTTTCTTATACCTAATTAATTTTGTTTTTATTTAACGCTTTATTATCAGTTAAATAATTGATAATAAAATTGGGAAAAAATTGTAATTATAAATACTATTGTTCGATATTTTAAAAAGTTCAGTGAAAATAGGTTGTGGTAACAGTTGAAAACAAACATAACAGTGGTGTAACAGTTGGGGTTCAAAACGTGCATTTGACACGGCCTGATGAACAAAGAAATAATTTATTTTTATTATTTGAGAGGAAAAAAATTGAGATTTGTAATTTTGAAATATTTTTTCGTTTTTCACTTTTATCCCTTTTTACGCTTTAAACAATATTTGGAAATTTTTACAGTGGTTAACATAGAAAACTAAACGTCTATTGTTCTGTTTGATCATAATGCAACATCAAATTTGCTACGTCAAATTCTGATCTACTTCAAATATCTGTTAATTTCGTTTTTACTTACTAGGACTCATTTAGGGTACGTCCACACGTACAAGTTTTACCGTACGCTTACTTGTTCAAATCTGTTTGTATACGAATATGTTCGTACGTGTGGACGGCAAGGCAGTAGCACAGCTTGAGTAAACGTTCGATTGCTGAAGATTTTATTTGTACAAACCCGGTTTACACTGTAAAGTTGGTACGTGTGATCAGGCTTCTACAAGTTGTACCTTGTCTTCTCAATAGCTGTGTTTTTTTTTACATAAATTCAAGTGCAGAGGGATTGTCGCCCTCACAGTCGCCTTGTTAAACCTAAGTTTGTTTTCTTTTTGATTATTTTAAGAATTAATGAAATTAATTTCAACTTTGGTGATTTTATTTTTGGTTGTCGAGATGATAGCAGCTGATGTAGGAACTAGATTTTGTTTTGAATTACAAATTTCGTACTTTACATCTCATTCCTGGATCGCGGGTCTCTTTGGAACCCAGGCTCGTATTTCCAATGCACTACTTAATTTTTTAGTGCATCTTCATCTATGTCTAACCACCCTCTCTCTGTATAATTCCATTTCCCTGTAATTCTATATTTGTGTAATGTCATCCCTATACGATTCCGTCTCTGTGTAATTGTGTCCCGACACGTTTTAAACTATACGATACAAGCAAATCGCTGCCTTTCAGTACGTATCTAAAATATAATTTTTACCATATAAGTCCTTGTTACGCTACTGAGTTCAACAATAACATCATGTTTTATTATTATGATTATAATTATTATTCATATTTATTATTCTCAAGAGTCTTGTTGACAAATAGAAATAAATAATAATCAACACTTTTATTTATTTGTTTATTTATTTATCAAATTTTAATTTTTAATAATGCTTGTGTTGATTCAGTAAAAGCACAAATAAAAATTTGCATGATCATATACACATAATATAATCATATAATAGAAGAATTTTCCCTGTTTTGTGTTTTGAATAGAATATTCTTTTTATTGAAAATAAATTAAACCACTACCATCTACCAGGTAATATAGCAGCAGCAGTGCAGGTTCTCGTTTTCTTCCTTTTTTTTCTCTCTCTCTCTCTGTTTCTTTTATACTTCTGCTTTTGCCTTCTTTCAGGTATATAACTATACCTTGATAATAAATACTAAACTAAAGCAAGATGGATTGAATTAAACAAAGCGAGATAGTCTAACTAACAAAAGAATTTTTAATAATTTTCTATAGTTGCAAAATTATCCATTTTTTTCTCCTATCGTTTTTTTTTTTGTGGTTGTTCATTAGAAAAAGACAAATGAAATAATGATTAACCAATGAACAGGAGGGTGAAGTAGAAGATAAATAATGACAGTTATATCTACCTCATCGTTGGCCAAAAAAAAAAAAACAGTCAAGCTGTAATAAAATTTTAAGACAGACAAACACATTCTTTTATAATTTGTAGAATTTTTTACTCAATCTCAATAGGAGGTATAAATGCTCCACTTGAATTGTGAAATTACTAACAAAAGGCCTTTACAATTCAAAAGTTAAGCTGACCAAATCCAAATCAATATACTATGAATTGTGTTTTTATTGAATGTATAAAAATTAGTTTGTTTTAAAATTTAATCTCCATTCAGTAACATTTAAATTATACGTATTTAATAATTCATAAATAATTATAACCTTCAATTGCCCCTCCACCAATATTTTTATTATTGTTAACATTTCAGTTGATTAATTTTATATTATAAAAACACAATAATAATAATAATAGTAAGTTTTTTTTTCTTTAAAAACGCAATATTTGTAGTTATCAGCATTGGCATAAATTATGTTTGATTTAAAGGAAGGGATGTGTAATTTTCTTTTCTCCCCTTTTGATATTCGTTGTTTATAGGATAATGTATTATATGTATGTATAGATATAGTTTTCATCTTTAATTTTCTCTCTTTCTCTCCCTCCGCTTGTTTGTTGTTTTATTATGTTTCTCTTATACCTACGCTTTGAATTTCATCGTATATGTTATATACCTATATCTAGTTCCATCTTTATTGTCCGTTTTAGTATTGATTTTGTCTTTTTCTCAAGTTTTATACCACAACTATAAGCCGGTTTTCTCTTCTACTATCAATTTTATTTATTATTTTCTTGTTTTCATTATAATTTTATATTAAATGGATGTTATATATTGAGATAAAAATAGAAATAAAGGACCACCGATTTTATCATGGTGGATTAAATTTAATGAATTCATATTGTAATCATTTTAAATTCTAATGAATAAAAGAAAAATGCATTTTTTTTTGTTCTATAATTCAAGTTAATTATAGAAATTGTGTCGTAGATGAGAATTTAACAGTAATTATGTAAATTCATATTTATAGTGTCCGCAAAATAGACGTTTTATTTTTAATTTCTCAAATAATTAAAAATGAAAATATATTAAGATTTTTCTACGGTACTTTTAAAAATCTAAAGCCGCGTCCACATCTAAAGGGGCAGTTATACGGTCCGTGGTTCGCTCTACTACAGCGGAACACCACGGACCATCGCGCACCAACACAAAACGGTCGGCTCCTTTGTTTCGCGACATTTCACCGACAATCGATAGATCGAGCGAACCAACTACGTTCTACGGTCCCTGGTTCGGAGAGACTGATCCGCCGTGTAACTGCCCCTTAACGAACGAACATGACGAACGGCGATCCGCTGGTTATTGATACTTCAAAAGCAAACTGCAGGACGCATGACCCGCATTCGTTGATTCGTTCGTTAGATGTGGACGCAGCTTAATAGGTTTCATTTACCTCGATGAAACATTTAGTATTCATATGTAATATCATTAAGAATCTTCGCACCTGTCCATTAATTACATAAATTAATTGCATCTGTATTTGAATTACATGTTTTTATTGTTATTAAAAATATAAAAATCAATAAAAGATTTAATATAGTACATACGTTGTGATGTCATTTTAATTTAACCTTAACATTTCGTATTTGTTTGTAAATTAAATTAATATAATGAATGTGATAAGAATGCTATTTTTGATATTTGTTTTTTTTTTCAGTATTTATTTGTTGGGAATATGTTTTTATTGTGAAGTAGTTTGTTGTAATCTGTCTACGTCCGTATAATTGTTTACAATTTATTTTTGTCATATATAACGTATTTTTGAATATAGTTAATTGAAGACAACTTGACTGTGATTCAATTTTTATAACAACAACAAAAGAATTATCTATAAATTGTCGAGATTTCTGTCGAATCATTTATATGTAATCAATCATTTATTTCATATCAAATTTTATTGTGGGTGATTAAATATAGAGTTTTTCCCAAATTAAAAAGAAAACGCTCAAATTGTAAGACCGTGAGTGCGAGTTTCAAGCACTCGCCAATTGTTCAAGTATAAAAACTTCAATTATCTAAAAAATAAAAATCGTTTTTGAGTTCGTGTTGTGACCTAGATGGCGCTAGTAGTACCCTTTTACTAAGGACTGCTTCATTTTATGAGATTGCTGGACTAATGCTTCAGTTTGGGCCGTCACTACATAATATTTTTCCATAAAATCGAGTAATTTTTGCCCTTGTACAGATACACACCAGTCTTAATTAATTTTAAATTTTCCGCAATCGAAATTTCACAAATCTACTACTAGCGCTACTTGCGAGAGTTGTTGTAATTAAACTAAATTAAGAGCCTATGCATGCAACGTCTTTTCTACGTGTTAAGCGCAGGTGAAACGTGCTGCACTCGCAATTTGTGCACCCACGTTTGCAGAGATGTTTATAAATAGACAAACGCATAGATATGTCGATACAGAAAACCAACGCACTGCAATTACCAGTTGTTTTTTGTCAGACAGTAGTATTAGGATGGTGTTGGTCGAGGGCTTGCGCGCGCGTTCTGCGCTCGTTTCTATCGATGCAAACGCTTTAACGATATTTTTACGCGCCTGAAAACGACGTCGTCTATATAGACCCTCAATATTATTGAGTTACGTCATAATTACTTTCTCGCATAAAAAAAAAAACGTCAGTTTTTATATTACTACTATAACACATTAAGATGAAACTTGCACAAACAGTGGACGTATTTTTGAGATAATAAAGAGATCTTTATCTGGTCGATTCACTTTGAAGTCAAGCCGGCGGCATCAAAATAGACGAAGTATATACTTAATTATATCATTTCCTTTTTTCAATTGAATATTATGAGCTTTTTTCTTATCGTACCAATGTTTTATTTCTGTGAGACATGTATGTATGTACATCTGCAGGATGTCATTTAGAAAAGTCTAAAATGCATTTCTCAATAAAACGATTATTTATAGAATGAAGATCAATATATTTGAAAATCGTTCAATGTACAAAAGAGTGGCAACTATAAATATTAAAAATTAGTAAGCACTCCATGGGACATATGATATTTTATATAATTAATATTTCCTATTAATAAATTAAGAACTATTCACAAACTTCATTATTAATAAATGATCAAATTTATTTGATTATTAGAGACGTAATTTCTCCCGTAGCAGGTGTTCTATTGTAATCACTATCAATTATGTATAAATACATTCATATATATTTTTAAAATTCGTTTGTTATTTTATTGATTACTAGTAAAACATATAACCCGATATTTTAGAGATAAATGCAAGGTTTTCAAAATAATAACACCTTATCGTTTTCCTTGTTGAAATTTTATTTTTTATTTTCGACAATTTCTTAACAAAAATATATATAGCGAGAAAAAAAAGTGTGTGTACTTATGTACGTGTATCAGAAGTTATACTTCTTCAGCGTTATTATAGAAATTGACATTAATAGAGAGAGACAGAATCCATATTATGGAGATAAACTGAGAAGTGAATATATACAGTTGGCTCTATTTAACGGCTAACTTCATACAGTTTTTCTATGCATTGCGCGCGCAGTTTCCGTCATAAACGAAAAATTTCAGTCTCAACGCGCCAAAAGAAGTATAACTTCAGAAATCAAGTGACTACTTTTTTCTTTGAATAACTGTATAATTATTTAAATTTGAAAGAAACTGGTGGTAGATAATAATAAATAAATCAAATTCGATCAAATATTGTAACCTTTTAATTATATTTTTAAATGTCCCAAAAATTATTTACCTTTATATACCTTATTATTTTGTAATTATTGGATTTGTAATTTTAACATTCAAGGTGATCCTGTTTTTTTTTTTTAAATTAATTAATGAGATAATCTAGTAATTTCAAACAATTAAATACGCGTTAGAATTAAAAAAGAAATGTTATTAATTCATTTTAATTTAGATTTTGATTAACATTTATTTTACTTTTTCACATTTAAAGAAATAATAATATCGTGACAAAGACATTGGTTTATTTAATTAAAAACACTTGAATTGTTTCTAATATTTGTACAAATAAAAAAGGATTTTATCATTTCTTAATAATTTCCTATTGGAAATTTATTATTAATAATAATAATAGATGTAGTTTATGATTTTCATAATACTCGTAAATATTATAATGGGTCATTATTGAAATTGACAAAAACACATAATTTACATACACATTCTAGTATTTTTAGATTCCTGTTATCAGTTGAATATATTTAATGAGCTTCATTATCAAAAATGCTTCAAAACATTCTCTAATGTACTGAGGTGGGCGGCAGAACATGCCGTGACGTACTATTTGACTGCTGTCATGTGATCGCCAATCGTATTCAATTGTCCCATATGGGCGGGAGAAAAAGAATATTCAGTAGCGTAGATAAAATAAACAATTAATAATTATGAATGAATTAATTAACATATAACGATCCAATAATATTAATAAATTGTTTCGATTGCGTGCATAGATAAATAAATTCAGAATCTGAAAATCATTATAGTAGTGTGGTGAAGGCTGAATATTTATAGACATTTTTTTATTCCGAATTCCGTAATGGACCGTCTACACCAAAGGTCTCAAACCTTATGCTCGGGAGCACCATGGCGACGTCCGCAGACTTTTTTCATATGTCAACCGTTGTTTGTTCCCCTCACCCTATTCGTAATAAAATGTTACAATCTGAAAAAAAATCACTTTTTTAAAATTTTAACCCATTATACATTTGTTTGTCTGTCAATATTTTCTAATGTGCTTCAAGATACAGAAAGGCTGGAAACCTCTGGTCTACATGTGTAGCGACTTAATTGCCCGGTATAATTCGCACAATATAATCAGAACACGACTTCAGAACAAGGTTCTCCACAGCAGTGTGGCCATGTGATGATTTATTTTTACTACAAATATTTTCCTAATGTTTATTGATGAAAAAAGCCGAAAAATAAATGAATGAGATCGAAATGAAGCAAAAATTCACGCACTTGACAATGACACGAGTGAACCCTATCTATACGCAAGGACTGTCAAGCTGCTTCTCGCTCTCTATAGGACTGTTTTATCTTATGAGGATCCGTTATTTAGTGGAGGATGGCGTTACGGGTTATCGGCGCTCTATATACGGTAATCTTTTAAACACTCCAAATTCAAAATCAAGATACTGGTGGACCAATAGCCTGAGGGTTTGGTAAATATAAAGATGGCAGTCGTACTACTGCTGGTCGCCTTATGAATAACCACTGACGTCACAAACTTAAACCATTGGTCAATTAGTCCTATAGAGAGACAGCAGTCTGACAGTTTTTGATACATATTCGTACGTACTTTACTGTGCAAACTAAATTTGCACAAAACAAAAACTTCAGGAGCGCAAGGTTCGTGTTTTTTGATCTGCGTGAGCTACTGTTTTGTATTGTCGTCCACACGTAGACTCTGTCGTATACAAACTGGTACGCGCGCATAAAGACTAAAGCGTGCATTGTGAACGGTCCATAATTTTCGCAAATACAACACAAGAAAAGTAACCATTTAGTAATAAGTTGTATGCTATCTTTTGTTTTACACTGAATCAAAAAAATTAATAATCCTATATTTATCGCAAATTTTATATTCAGTAAAACTGTTGGGCAAGTTGGAACATCCTGTAAGCGAGCGTTTCCAACGAGAATTGTAGAAAAATTAATGTTTTGCTATATTTTTATTAGATTATATTTTTAGAAATTCCAGGGATATGTAATGCAAATGTATTTTTTTTGTTGTTGTTTCAATTAAAAATAACAAAGAATCTCAATAAATATGTCGTCAATGATTCATCAGAATTTAAAATTAAAATTTTAATATTTGTGATTTTTATCAAAAATAATGAAATGAGAAAAGCAATTTGTTAGAAATAATTAAAACTCACTTGTTTGTCTAATTAGGACTAATTTTATATAAAAGAGAAAGTTTCAGTCAAACAACTCACAGATGCATATATTATACGTATGCACCAAATTGGAGTATAATTAAATTTGAATTCCATTGTTCAAATATAAAAAAAATTATATAATTTATTAAAAGTTAAAACAATATTTCAACAATTCCCAATAACAATATAATCGATAATGATGTATGAGGTCATAAATTAAAAAAAAAAATGCGATAATTTTTTCAATTAAATTTTAATTGAAACAAATAAACAAGCGAATTCGTTACACAATCATTTCCATATTTTGTTATCATTACTATATTATTGTTATTGTTATTAAATATTATCATTATTATTATTATTATTACTATTATTAAAAATGAATAAACTTTGTTCCAGTGACATTATATTTTTCTCATACATATATACATAAATATGGTAATGAAATAATGAGAGATTTGATAAAACCGCTTTGTAAACGTATAAAACACACGTTTTTCATTTTTGGGATAATAATCAGTAACCATAATTGTGTCCACTGGTGGAATAAAGGAGCTCTTGTGTCGCCTCTGCGACTGAAAAAATTCCACAATAGAATGCTGTTTGTTTTAAAATTTGATTATTTCATTTTTATTGATGCAATTAATTGTCACCAAGTTAATATAAGTGTCGTATTACTTTGAGCCACAGAATGTATTTGTACGGCCCTGACTGACTGTCAAATTTTCAGGAAATATTAACAAACAATTTTTTTTTATCGATAATAATAGCAAAACTTTTCCGTTGTATTGAGATGAATTTGCCAAGTCATCATCGGTTAAATGTTAAATTAATCTTGAATGATTTGTTTTGCTCTTATGTTTATGCTACGGTCAGATTTGCGCCTATCGTAACGAAGTTGCGCTTGATGGAATAATGAACGCTTTTGTGTGGTCAGTGACTATCATCTATCGTTACGAATTATCATCATTAAAGAATCGTTTTTTTAACAACACACATCAAAGGGAATTAGTCCACTAAAGGTTCAAGTGTCGTCTGGTTAGATTTGCAATTTTCATGTCTTCCCATGTTTTTTCTTTGAAGACAAACATTACTCACTATTATTTTATTATTTTTCAATAGTAAAATTTATTAATTATTTATTGCAAACAGCTACATCACAAAAAATATATAATTGCATCTTGAATTTCGTGTCGCTAAACTTTAATGCGCTAAATATACGGCGCTTCGAGACGCAGATCTGGCTGTAGCATTAGATGATATGTGCTGACTGATGATTGAAATTGAAGTTCAGTCAAATTAACTGTTTAATATTTTATCTCCATTTAACAGATAACTTTTATTACCATTGTTTTTTGTTTTGTAAAGATTTGTTTTTACTTTCAACATAATCTGAAAAATTTAAAATTTAATGTTTTATTATTAAAAGAATTGTAGTTGTTGATTGTAACTCAACTATTGATGTATAGGGACCGTATATTTCTTTACGGTTATCGTTTTCGCTACTTTGTCAAGTCAAAGGAGAAGCAGCGTTGGTCCTAGCCCTTTAACGAAATTCCCGTTCGGTGCCCTTCGATTGACACCTTTCGAATCAATTATAATTTAATTTTTTGTTAAATAATGAATAAATTGAGGAAGTCATTTTTACACGATTTGATTTTGGCGCCCATTCCCATCCAGCGCCTAGAGCCGGTGCTCTACTCGCTCTACGCTCAGGGTCAGTCCTGAGTAAGAGACGTATAATATGCAAAAATTTTAATTGTAATACGTTAGCAGTTAGATTTGTTATAACGTTATCTCTAATTTGATTAAATTCCATTTACTTCTGGCTGAAACATTTTAGAATTTGGTTGTTTTTTCATTTAATTGATTTGTTTTGTTTTTATCATTAAATTTATTTATTGTTTAATTAATTATTATTTATTATTATCCTTATTATTCGTTTCTTTTTTATTTATTTTTATTGAAATTGAAGTGATTCAATGTCCGAAAATCTTGGCATTTCCAGACGATTAAAGTCAGACCTGATATTTTATTATCGTTATATGTATATTATCGTTTCCTGCTATTATCTATAAAAAAAAATATATATTTCATTATCATTATTAATGTACATTATAGGTCAAGATATCTATTTCTTTCTTAATCATCATTAAAATAATATTGCAAATATTACACAATCTAAATAATAAATTATTTGTAATCACGATATATTAGAAAAAAAAAAATAAAAAAAACAAATTATTTAGGTTAAATTGAAAAAACAAAAAAATTAATTAAACTTTCATAATTAATTTATTAATAAAGAAAATATAATAAAAATGGTAGTTAATTTCTGGATTATTAACGATAAATTTTTATATAAAATGCGAAAAGATTGCCATTGAATTGTTTTCTTAAATATCCAAAATACTGATTAATAACAACAATAAGACAGGAAATTAATAAATTTTTATCGTACATTTTTTGGCAATTGATCAAAATCATGGAGTTTGTATTAGAAAATAATGTACATGACAAAATATCACTATTTTTAGATTCATGTCTTTATGGTTGTCACGCGATTTATATCGATATTAATAAATACATTTTTTTTTTTTTTTAACTAAGGAGCGCCAAACGATTATTAGCTTATGCAAATTTTTAAGCAGCCAAATGAATTATTAGTCCCGCCTCGTGTTTTGTTCGATTAAAAATCAGAAAACGATAAAAATAAAACCCCCTGAAAGTTTCTAAAAACTTACGATTTCAGTTAGATATAAACATGGGTTTATCATAATTATTTTTAAAATACAACAAGAGTGACATAATATTCAATATTAAAGCCTAGTTTACAGACTGACGTTTTGTCGACAACAAATTTGTGACGTAACGGGTAATACACCACAGGTGATAGTGAACAGCTGTTTTAAGTGCTGCCTTGGTGTCCAAACAACATGTGCAACTTGTTCCATGCGAGAACAATAAATAAATAAAGATCAAAAGAATGTTGCAATCAAAATGTGTTATGTATTATTTATGGTTAGTTGATTTGTTGCTGTTTATGAATACAAATAGTACTGTGAGTGTGGTCGGCAAAATCGGTCTCTGTGTAATTTGGACTTGAAAGGACCGCTCTAGTATAATAGTTCCACTTACTACACTCCAGTGGCGTGCAACTTCTAACTATAATTGATTTCTTTTAGTTGTAATTACAATTTTTGGTAATTACCATTCAAAATTAATTTTGATAAAATTGAATAAAAAAAAAATAGATATTTACCATATGATTATAAATATATATTTTTTTATATCAAATATAGCAAATATTAACTAATTATTTACACAAGATTAGATAAGGATGATAAATGTTTGATTTATTCCACTTTTTATTTTTGACTATAGCTTTTGTGAACATCAAAAATAAATACAACATATATATGTTTTTTTTTTTTGTTAAATTCTATTTACATTAGACTGCTGTATGTTGTTTATTCAATAAAATGAGTGAATTGATAGAATTTAAAATTTTTTATTCTCTCACAATAACTAAATGTAAATTCGATTCCGTGTTTAAATAGAATTTGAAATAAGTTTCGACTTTTTTCTATATTTTTATTCATAAAATCATATTTTATCAATTTTTTCATAAATTGATTGATTTTATTCCGGAATTAAGTTAAAATATTCTGATAACTTATCTTTAATAAATAGTAATTATAATTTAGCATTTTTATTGTTTTATTCTTTTATTGTTTGTTGTTTTAATATTTATACAGGATGTCCTGTTTAACAACAAGACGTATGCCCTGTAAATTTTTATTAATTGGATAATTGTTTTCACGATATCTAAATGCAATTTTAATTCAATAATTACGAAATATGGTAATGCAAATATTAAAATTATTGTTACATGACGAACTTTATTAAATTAATGACCATTTCAAGGACAACAGAAGCGACAATAAAAACCTCATTAGTGTCGATAAAGAGTTTTTTATTTTATCACGATAAAATTTAGGATTTTTTAGTTTGAATAAACGACAATTGACTCTTTTACATTTTTAATAGATAAAGAAAAAAGTGCATGTCTATCTTTCTAATGATTACAAGTGTAATGATAGATTGTATTATTTTTGGCAATAAGTAAAGATAAAAGTTCAATGACATTTCTAATCATTTAACATCAAATTAATAAAACAGATGAAAATTACGTAAAAAACGACATTAAAAGCAGTTAAAATCGTTCTTTTTTTTGAAGTATGCGAGATATAATAGAGCATCTTCAAAATTGTGAATTATTCGAAAACAAAAGAATTTTGCGAGAATCTGATTAGTCACAAAAAAAGAAAAACGAACATAAAAATGTGCAATCAGTTATTTTGATCAGATCTATGCTGTACACCTGCGGCTGTAAATCGGAAGTCCGGTTAATTCGATAGTTGGTGCGGTTCGGATAGAGCCGTCAGCTGAAACAATGAGACCGGTTAATCTGATAATAAATAACGATTAAAATAAAAGGGTTGGGTAAAGTTAAAAAAAATTGTTTGCAATCATCACTTATAGGCAGAGAAATTTTTTTTCAAAACTACACCAAAATGACCTACTTTTGCAGCTGTTCACTAAAGCGGAACTAATTACATAATTACTAATAATGTTCAACATGTAAATATAAATTTGTAGAAGACGTTTTGATGATTATACAAGAAACGTCAACGGTTTAAAACGCACGACACTGGAGATGTACAGCTGTTGCTTTGCCGACATGACTATTATGGCCGAATAGGTAGATCGCGTGGGTACATTGACAACATCATCCCTTACAATGTAAAATGTTACGAACCATAATTATTCTCATATGACTACTTGCTAATAGACCATATTATATATGTATATAACCTTTGTGTTTTTGTTTTATTGCGTAAATGTCGTTTGTAAAATAACAAACTTCTTTCCAAATTTAAATGAAATTTCATTAGAAACTTACTTCATACAGGTTTGTCTGAATTATAAACTGTTCTTATACGTCACAAGAAAAAAAAAATACTTCTACCATTATGAATTTTGTTAGATTAACTTTAATTTTTCTGCATAATTACAGTTGAATTGAAATCCATTTCACAACAATAGCTTTTCATTTCAAACTGATTTGGTTCGTATTCATTTTTATTTTTGAAAAAGAAATAAAATAGTGATTTGGCGAAATTTGTTTTCACATTCAATGTGAATAGAAGATTTGCCAGTAATCTCAGCACAATAAGTTTTAAATTAGAAAATATAAAAGTTACATTCAAGTAAAGCAAAATGAAGTTAAACTTTATTTCATCTCTTCTATAATTATGAATTTTATGGAAATTGTAATGATAGTTGAAATAAGGAAAATGCTATATGGTATAGTTTGTTTTTTATACAATCAACCCTCCTATAACACGTTTGATTCGTACCGTGTTATAAAAAATTCAGAATTAGTACAAACCACTTTAATTCGTACCGCGTTATATAGAGATCCAACAAATAAAAAATGAATGACTAAGTATATGTATATAAATTAGGTTGTTTTTTTTTTTTACGTTATGAGTGGAAACTATATTCTGAGAACACTCTGTTATAATGAATATGCTTCGGATTATGAAATAAAATTTTATAGATCTAAAACTCAGCGAATATACATATTTCAAATTATAGTTATTGAATTTAAGAGTTCATATAAGAAAATCAAAAAAAAACTAAGTAAAATATAAACTGAAAAACTATTTCTCAACAAAGAAAGAACTTAAAATATAAACATTGGATATGTAACAGTCCAAATAATGGATGGCACTATAAATTGAAAACTGGTGATGCACATGCATGAATAAAACTGGAATTCCTAATGAATTTCAAACGTGAAAAATTCATGCTATGATGTCGTTGTTTAAGCTAATTAAGATCTTGTACAGACATGGCGGATACCGCGCGAATTTCGTCCGCGCGCCAGTTTCCGCAAATCAACCGCAGGATAATAGATCCGTGCGGTTTTATTACTACAGGATGCAATTAGATCGTAAGTTGCAAGGCGGTTGCCGCATGTTAAAGATCTGTGCCACCATACTGACTGACTGAAATGTAGCATCGATGGCACTTGTATCAGTACCGTAGCTACTACTCTAAGCGCCTATGGCTCAAGAAATATAAGGCGCCTTTGTAGGGAACAAAAAAGATAAAACAAAAAAATTTTTTTTGCACTTTTTCTTGTCTGTCACATTTAAAATAAATAAACATTGCTACAATAGTATACTGATCCCCTAAATTCGGCGCCTATTTCAAGTGGTGCCTATAGCCGTGACCACCTTCGCCATACCCTCGCTACGGCACTGGCTTGTATATATCCGCGTGGTTACCGCCGCTATCAGTTTTCACGCTGTTCCAACCGCGCGGATTCCGCCGTGTCTGACAAGGGTCTAGGTTCTATTGTATAAAAACCGTGTTACAGTTTTTACTCCGCGCTATCGGGAAACTGCATTATTGGAGAACCGCGTTATAAGAACGTTGACTATAGTAAAATGGAGAAGGGTGCATATTAATTAACAATAAAATTTAGTGTTTACAATTCTTTTGTATTTGCATTTTTAATTTGATAAATTGTATTCAATTAATTTACTTCCAAAAAGGTTACAAGTTTTTAATATTCATCTATTTTTGCTAAAGAATTATATTTACATAAAATGTATATATATGTTCTCTTCACCATCGTATATTCTATCCTAATATACGTGTAGAAGTCCAACACTTGACAGCTGAAAGAGATAATAAATATTCACATCAATGGTAAACATGCGACCGTTTTTTTTTTGTGTTCCTACCTTTAATTCTTTCATTTTACGTTGATTTTTACATTGATAATTTTTAATTTTTATTTTGTTCTGCTATCTTTTAAAGATTATTCAATTGAATCCTTTTTGTTTGTCGTTAATTAAATATAGCTGAAAAAAATCGAAATTCTATATTATTTGAAATGTTCTGCAGAAACAATTGAAAAAAATATTTTAATGTTATTTTAAAATTCAGCATCATCATTTACATATGTAGGTAGTAAATGGTGATATGTTGACAACATTTTACTGTCGATTGTATTATAAAATATAAAAAATTCTATAATGTCTATACATTTTTTTGTGTGTGTTTATATGCACTACATTTAAAATTCATAAATGCAGGAAATTACAAAGGAAATTGAAATATACAGGATGTCCCAGTTCTCATAAAATTTGCCCTTCGTTTATTGTAGAATAACAAGTCCTTATAAGAATATTAGTAAGTATCTGCACTGATAATAGTAAACTAAATTACTGAAAATTCACAAATTATCCTAATGGAAAGTATAAACATTTGTTATTTTAAAGTGAAAGCACAATGGGTGTAGTTAAACAGCATAGGAATCATTGATTATATGAGAATCATTTGAATGGGATACAATGGACAGTGTTAGGGGCCTGTGTATTTAGCATAATCAACAATCATTAGTGTACCGTGAAGTTTTTGATTTTGATTTTTGATATTCGAAAAATCTTGGCGAAAGTAATAATTTCAGATTTTTCCGTGGAACAAACCCTATATTAACGCTAACGTTGTAGTATAGATGTTCTAAATTTACTTGAAATTCAATGTAGTGTAAGCACAAAAAATCCCAAAAAATCATAGATATAATCACCAGCACCAGGTATAAATATAGTGGGATAAATTTTATTTTAAAGCTTTATATACCATTGATTTTATTATTTCATGATTTAACTTTGTAAATTTATGGAAATTCAACTGTTTTATTACTCACATAATCAAGAAAGTACTAAATCTGAATCAAAATGAATAGAATAAACTACATAAAAAGTTTCAGCTATAGAAATTTACACTAATCCAATTTTAACTTGATTTCCTAGCTGTTTTACCGTAGAAATATTTTATTGGAGCATTTGCGACAATACCACCACACAATGGACTATAAATAATAGCATAATCATAAGTGTTTGGATGCATCTTTTCTAAATTGATAATAATCATTCTTGAATTCTGTTGATCGCTTTCGCTTACCTATTTCACCCCGAAAAAAATACGTAGATACCCAAAAATTGTATACTCATGTACGAAGAACTTAATATTATGTGTTTATGTGCACAAACAATGTAAGCTCGTACCTATCGTTAAGGAAGCGCGTATGTTGGCATCGTTTGAGCGACGCGACGCAACGCCTTCCATTCACAGAGATATCACATTTGATTTACAAGCATCCCGACAAGATTAGAGTAAACCATGGACCTGTAATAGATGGAGTCTGGATCCCTATGTTAGACAACGGTGGAGTTTTGTAGAGAGCAAATTTTAAAGACAGTGAATAGCGGGGTGGCTTGTTATTTTTCTCTAACTTTCTGTTCACTAAGGCTAAACACATAGGGAAGCGGCGAGCAAAGAAGCGATGAAAGCGGAGAGCAAAGCGGCGATCGAATGTAGCGTTGATAAAAATTTGCCAACACATAGTGAGGCGTATAAAATCGTGCAACGATCATGGATATGTTCAATCGTAATCCTATCAGCCCAACAGAACGTTATGTAGTTACCTAAGTACAAATCAACATTTCTACAAAAATATCTAAAAAATCCGAAAACAATTTACACCACCATATAGAGAGTTAAAATACCTTTCAAATGAGGGGCTACTTGACCCCCCTTGCTATTTAAGATTCATAAGTTGGGGGCTGACGCAACAAGGTTGCGAATGACATTGAAATGTGTCCCCCTCAAAACAAAAATTGACCTGTCCCAGGATTTTTGCTTGAATGACTCTTTTTTTGGTCCCACAGAGGTTTTTTAATGAAAACACTACTTATGAATGCCTCAATATCCATTTTAAGCAACGATTTGAACAGCGATGATAGCAGAGAATTCAAAATTGTTTGAAATCGTTGCTTTGCTCGAGTATCACAGCGCTGTTGCATCGTTGCTCGCCGCTTCACTATGTGTTTAGCCTTAGAGTTAGAAACAATAAAAAATATAAAACCTCTAAACATGTATCTGTCTTTAAAAGTGGTAGGGTACGTTCTCCCCGACCGCTATTCGGAGTCCATTTATGTCCATGGAGTAAACAGTCTTTCCAAAACGATCGCGACAGTTATAAAGCATCACTTGCATGCATATACAGTGAATCCGGTTAGAGTTTTTGCTATCCCGAGGGTTTCTAAGTTTTCCTCACCTTTCAATACACGACTCTATAGTAAGTCGAAACGACGTATAAGGAAATAAATGAAAACACTATGTTAATTCTTGAAATAAAACCTAAATCCCAACATTATTTGATACAGTAATTAGAAGAATCTGAACGTACTTGCCTACTGAAATCGACAGAGTTGTGGCATTCTTCCAGATCGTCTAGTAGCACCTTTCCAGTCAGTTGGTGTTTTGTAGGGCGATATAGTAAGATATTTTCAACGCTAGGTACTCATTATAGACCTTAGGTAATTCTCAACTCATCTCATGGTTTCGATAACCACCTAATGAATATAAATCTGTAATTTTGTTTTTGTTGTCCGTCCTAATTGTTGTAATTATAAAAACGGCGGATAATCAACGTTCATACTGTATTTATATTTAATTTATGTTTGTTGTAAGTGTACTTGTCAAAAACTAATTATTGATAAAACAATTAAAATTACTAGATTGATACAAATAAAGGAATTGTCGAAAAATAAAATTGTATTTCACACGAAAGCCTGCCGTCCAGGACGTATCGCGCACCTTCTTTCCTGCGCCACTGACGCACAACGCACTTGTCTACTTTGGCTCACCGTCTGTATTCAGCCTTAATTATTTGACTGTACAATCAAAAAATTGTCCTCTGTTATTTATTTATTAATAAACAACATAATTAATGACCCCGTTTGCCAAATAGAGTAATGATGTGAAATTTGATTTAAAAAAAAAATCCTGTTTTTTTTTGTTATTTGTTACGTT
>JAZBGY010000577.1:4715-29929 GCA_037414755.1 Lydus trimaculatus | reverse complement strand
ATTAGTTCAATTTTAATTAACATAAAAAGAAAAACGTAAACATTTTTGTCAACAAATATTATTTGACATTAAATGAACAAAGGTGTTCTAAATTTGATGTCATAATAAAGAATTTTTATTAATAATGAGTGAGTCAATTAACTTCAAGGTTATTTTTTTTATTTATTTTAAAAAATTTATAATGTAGATTGGTTTCCAAATTTTTTCAACACATTAAACAAACTTATTGATTCCTTTTTTCTTATATTTGTGAAAGTTGATGTTTTTTACAAATTGCTGAAAAATTTAATATTCTTAGAATTTCAAACATTAATAATTAGGACGAAAACAATTCAACTTAAATCATAAAATTTCAAAATTTTAATTTTAATTGTATTTATATTGTTGTTCATTTCTCGTAAATTGTCCTTATTAAAATAATTTTGGCAGTATAAAAGTAAATCTTATTATTTGCTGTTCGATTTTTAACTCATTTTAATAATACCAACTCTGATCATTAGTTTCTATTTTTGTAACATTCTGGTTTACATTCAGCACTATTCTAATTTTAGTTGAACATTTGTTTTTATCTATCGTTTGTTTAAAGATTAAAGTAAGAATTTTTCTAATATTGGATAATTTAAACGAAAATTAGAACAAAAACAAGTTTAAAAAAAAAAGAGAAACTTATTGTTGTTTTCAATTAATGAAAATAACTATAAATAGAACAATAATGGAAATAAATAATTAAATTGTATTGTTTGTTCGTGTAAATTTATTATTTTTAATATTACATGATTTATGTTCATTTGTAATATTCTGTTTGAGCGTTCTGATTTTATTAATGATACAGAAATTTGCTAGTTTATAAAAACAAATTTCTTCCTTTTTAATTAAAACGCCCGATAACCTTCAACAAGATATGTCAATGACATTAAAATTATATAAACCATTGGAAATATTCATTTCTGACTTGTAGAATGAATTTGAAAATCCTTATTTATTAACTGTTTTTTTTTTCAATAATTAATTAACTAAATAATTAATTTAAAAAAATTAAATATTATTTATTATCAACAATGATAAAGAATGGTAGTGAATTGTAATATAACTATGTGTATTCAAATATTATTTTTCATGATAAGATTAATGAGGTAAAAATACTTTTAGATAATAATAATCAATTAAAATTACATCAATAATCAAATTTAAATCGATTTGATTGTATTAATTAATTAAAATTACATATTATAAATAATTAATATTAAATAGTGATTTACGTAACAAGTGCAGAAAGTATGTTGTACGGCATACGGAAATGACTTCAATAAATCTAATCTAGCATAACGTGGCAATTATACTTTTTACACGTGTTATACAAAAGTTTTTTCTACAATTGACATTAATAATCGGTTAAAGTTTTTGTATTAAAAATTTAATTGCACGCTATGGTGCACACACTCAAAATGAATTTTTTTGCATATTTACTCAAGTAAAGTAACATGGACATTAATAATTTATAAATACTCCTACGCCACTGCTTGCAGGTGATGTTTCAGAGACCTCTTACAGTTTATTACATGATTATGTTACAAAATTTATGATACCATCTGTTTTCCAGTTTAGTAACCTAAAGAATTGATGATTCTCCTCCACACCCCCCTCCCCAACACAGTAACAACTAAATAATTAGTTATCTATGAGTTAATAATAGTAAAGTAATGCTCGATTCGATAATCGTTTAAAAATTGATTGAAATGAAAATGTTAGAAGGTTTCAATCAAGATTTTACCGACATGCGTAGTTGAAAAACAGTTGCACTATTATTTTGTTTAAGGTAGAGTGTGGATATATAGAGTTACGCCACTGTGCTTTATTGGAAGGTTGTTCTGTTGTTAATTATGAATACTAAAAGTGATTCTATTTTGGTCCCACCAAAAATACTAGTATTTCATTTATAAAATAATTTAACAGTGGAATCACCTGTTCGTGCTTACTATATATCAAGTTGTGTTCAAGGATGCTTTTATTGTTAAATATAAGAATTCTATAGTGTGTCTTATCAAAAACGCTGTCTATATTGCTATTTGCTTGGAATTTATTGAATTCTTAATTATTTTTTAGATTTACAGAAATATTTCATACGTTATTCGCTTGTTAATTTTATATCTACAAATTTATACAGTTTGTCCATAATTTGCGGTAGAAAGAAGTGAAGCTATTTGTTCAACACATATAAATTTGATAGATTGTTACGAAATTGGCTTTCGTTCAAAACAATTTGTTCTCTAAAACTGCAAAGATAGTTTAAATAAAATTGTAATCCCATACATATGTATACATGTTATATAGGACGCTCTGTATAAAAGTGATTATTTTTTTATTGATTCAAATACCTTGCAAAATCTTTTGAATTTTATTCAACTAAATCTAATTTTTTTGTAAATTTATTTGTATAATAATCATCAGAGACACTAACTAACCTTGCACTAATAAAATTTATTGAATAACGACTATCGTGTATTTGTTAAACGTTTATTTTTACATCTATAGTTATATTTAATTCAGTTTTCAAGATTACAGTATTAATGGAAAAGCGTAAATGATTTATGTTGCATTTAAAATTCAAGTGAAACAAACCTTGCAATAATTTTATTTCGATTTGTTGATTCATTTACTCATTTATTTATTTATAATTTGCTAGCTATAACAGCGATTGTTATTTTAGTAATTTCGTATTTGAATTGAATTGAAATAGTTTATCAGAAAAACAAAAAAAAATGCATCCTCTTGCATATAGAAATTTCGTTTTACCATTAAATAATAATTTTTAGTTTTAGTCTCCGAATTTTGCATTTACGGCTTAATTGAAATTTATTATTGGTGATTATTTCATTAAATCTATACATATATCTGTCCAATCGTCCCGGCTTACAGAATCAATATTGCAGATTATTGAAATAGAATTTCATATATGTATATGGGGTACATTAGATAAACTGTAAATATATTAAAACCTATTTCAATACCACAACATGTGTAAAAATCATTATTTTATGTTAAATAGGTCATTAAAAAAATTTTAAGATTTAGACTAACAACTTAATTTGTGCAAGTTGTTTGAATAATTAAGTTGAAAAGCACAAATGTAATCATTACTGTAGCATATAGTAAAGATTAAGCATTGAATCTTCTAAGGGTAAGCATCCATTAGTTGCTATTGTAAAGTTGCGCAGTGCTACACTGAATCGCATCTTGGCGAGAAATCAATGCAACACTACTTACGAGTGCTGTTCTTAACGCTTAAATATCAAATACATACATAAAGGCACATCTCCAGGCGGACACATCTATCCGGCAATTTCTTGCGTGGGTAGCAGCGCAACTCAGCAATTTTTAGAGCTACCCACGTGCCCGAGCAACACCTTCAACACCTGCAATTTGTTCTATGCGAGAGCGGTAAATGAATAAACATCAAAGGAATGTTGCAAGTAATGTATGTCACGTGTAGACGTATATTATGGTTAGTTAGTTTGTTGCTGGCGAATAATTTGTAAAAAACTTATAATACGTGGTGCTTTGGTTATAATTGTGCACTATATGAAATATAAAACCCTTAAATATAAGAAAGGGGCAATATGGGTTATATTTATCTGATTATAAATAGACCACAAAAAAATAAACTGCATCACAATTATGATTCATGCTGCCAATTATGGGAAACAAAATACACACGAGCCACACAATTACAGCGCAAATTTGCGATGCTGTGTAGTCCAGTGCAGATAGTACCCGCAAATAGTGTTGCAAGCGCTGCTGATAACGCTTGCACCATGTTGCCGGCTAAATGTGTCCGTGTGTGGAGACGCGCCTTAACGGCAGTTGTATTTTTTTCTTTTGTTAATAACTTGTTTAACAAATTATATTTATATTTTTTATTTTTGTTACAGGTAAGCAATATTGTAGATGGTATCAAACATAATTGATAATAACCTTGCTATACAGTTGAGTAAGTTTTGATTGTTGAAGTTATCCGAATGTTATCAATAAAACTATGAAACTGAGGTTACGTATTTGTTAATATTATTAATCTTGTAGACGACGATACTTAAAAACTTTAACAAAACATTTTGTACTCCATATGAAGGATAGAATAGGATAAGATAAATCCATTTTATACAATTGAAAATGCAGATCGAGATCAAGATTCGGATGTGTCTCAGAATCTTATTCACAGTTTTAAAAAATCTTGTATTTATAATTTGACCTCAGTATGGGTATATTTGTTTTGTTTTCATAGAAATTAAATTTACGGTTTTTTACTCTTTTATCATCTATCGTGAAATTTAATTTTAAAGTTTTCATGTAATTTAAAATACAGCTGTACCGACAGAATTATTAAATCAAGTCTCTTTTATGCTTTACTAACTACAACATTTACAAATTTAACATTTAAATAAATAAGCTCTCTTGTATTCATTCAGACATAAAAAAAATACTCGTTTTTTAGAATTAAGAAGAAACAAATTATGATTTACTACTCAATAATTACCTTTTTTTTTGTTTTGTTTATACCTTTATAATGGAAATTGTGACTAGAAAAAATAACTTATATTCGAGTATCAATAAAAAATTTATCATTAAAATGCAAATTTCAGTGGATGATTGAGACTGATATCATCATCAATTGAAACTTTTTTAATCAAATGCGAGACAGTATTCGTGGTTTTAACTAATGCAAACATATTGCAATATATATTTAATAAATTATCGCGTCATTGTTGAAATAGGAATTCTTAGAATTTTTGTTTACCATTTTCCAACAATAGTCGATTTTGTTATAGAACCGCTAACATGCATAAATCACTTTGGTCAAAACAAAAAAAAATGAACAAAATCAAGAGAGAAAAAGAATGATGCAGGAAATACTATTATCATAAATTAAATACTTGAGGGTTCACTAAAATTTTCAGTAGATTAAAATAAGTGTTTAATCCCTGTTTAGTGGGATTTATTGTACTACGGATGTGTGTTCCAACATTGTGATTAGTATTTACGATTATCGTGCTCACTATTTTTTTTTTTTAGTGATGTCCTCTTTAACAACAATACAAAAATAATTGAAAAGCGAAATGGACAAACCAGAATAACAATGTTTTAATTATTACCTTGTCTTAATTAATATAATCGCTAATTAATCAGTGTTTTAAATTATGTTAGTTATTGTTGCATAAAGATTAATTGAAACCATGCATGATAAATCGAAATTCTATTTTAAAAGATTGGTATATTTTGTCTACTTTAGATTGTTCTGATTTAACTTGAAAACAAATGAAATAATAGAGTAATTTGAAATCTGTCGAATGAATAATTGAAAGAGACAGGCATACAGTGTTTCTGTTGAATTTAGTATCAACAATTCATTGTTGTTTGTAGCTTTAAAGGCAAATTGATCAAATCAAAACAGACAAAATATACTCAAATTCCAACCTTAATAGAAACAATTTAAATGAAAATTTGATAACAAAATACGACTGGAACATGATGCTTTAGCGATATCAATTTCCTAATGTAATAACCTATTGGCGCCACCTGTCACGTGCGTCTAACCGCAAATTGTCGTGAACGGCTGATGGAGTCGCACGCGACGAAACTTTAAGTGCGACACAGTGACTACGCGAATTGCCGCATACCGGCAAGATAGTTAAAGATCGGTTTACATTGACAGAGTTAAAGGAAGAGTAAAGTACAATTTCCCGTTTCTAGCATAGTAAATAGTAACCCCGTATCCCTTTTGTGCCGTTCGGCAAAGCTAATCGGTTTTGGTGCAACGTCCCCACGTCGAACTAATTGGCATGGAGACAAAGCCGTGTATCATCTCAAAATTTAAAATATCATATGCTGTTTCTCAATACGTCCTCACCATACGAGTTGGTACGACTTCCTTTGAAGCAGATCGCTACGAATCGGTTTTGAATCGGCCTGGCGGCCACGCAATACTACCATACTTATACGGCTTTGTCGATCAACATAATGGGAATGTGGCTTAACAGAGTACTAAAAATTAAAGATATTAACAGATAGAGTAGAGTTGAAAGCACTTGTGAAATACGATTCTGCTCCCCACCACAGTCTATAGTCTACAGTTTACTTTACAGGGATTTTGCCGATGTTAACATGTTTGTGCAGTATAGTAGAATAATGTTAGGTTATTGCAATTCCTATGCTGCTAAACAATTTAGTGTTATACAGGGTTGGTGGCTCTAGTGTCGCAGTGATTCGAGATCTGCATGTGTAGAAAAGGGACAGAAATAAAAGTTTTAAGAACGTGTACTGCCTTTTTGACTGCCTGCCCCAAGGTACTACTGAGGTGTCACCGTATACGTTCTTAAAACTTTTATTTCTGTCCCTTCTCTACAAAATGTTCGATCTCGAAACACCGCGACACTTGAGCCACCAACCCTGTATATGCTAATATAGTGTCAGGGGCGGATCTACCATGAGGTTTACGACACTACCAGCATCGGACCCGCATTGCTATAGGGCCCCCAAAAGTTTTAGTTGGAAGCAAAAGGTTTCGTATAATTATTTTCTTCAGCTAAGAAGTCCCAAAATCACTATTAGTTTCCGGTCCCAAAGTACAGTAGTTTATCCTTTTTTGTATTGCTCGGGATAACTAAGTTTAAATCTTCCAAAATTTTTGAGTGTTAATCATAACACATCTTGCATTTTTCTGCATCTTTCTGCATCTTTCTGCATCTTCTGTAGCGAGTTCTCGTAGTAGGTTCGCAGATGCCCTTAGCACATCTCTTCTTCCAACTCACTCTCTAGTTTATAGTTTTTTCCCCTGTACGATTTTTGCTCTCTAAAACTTGTAAGTTTTCATTTAACAAAACATTTGCAAGTATTTTGAAGCAGTTTATCACAACAGCAACTTTCTTCTACAAAATCGCAAATTTTATATGGACCATTACTGTAGTACCTACACTAGAGCATTCTACTATCTGCCACATTTACCATTGTATCATCTAATAAAACTGCCTGTCACGATTAATTGCACGTGAAAGCTTACGTCGTTTTCACACGCACACACACCGGGATTTTGCCGTCTCCGGCTTGACGAGATCCACTCCGACTGCATTTCTCGTTGAAGGAGATCGGGGCGAAATTTTTGCCATGCCGGCGTGTGTATAAAAGCTCTCATTTGATTACATACGTAGTTAGTACTCGGCAAAGATATCTATATAACACTAGATACTGAATTTACGGTGGAAGGGGTAAAAAAAAGTGAAGGCACAGCCGCCATACTTAGTAGGTCCGCATTGTGTGGGCAAATTTATAAAAATACCATTTTTTACATTGTTCAAAGTTTAAACAGGGATTGCAATAAATAATTATTGTTATAAAATGTATAATTGAGATGAAATCTGTGAAAATACCCGTTTTTATAGCATTTCCCCTTTCTCCTTCTAGGTACTTTAACGGGAAGTTTCTCTCCGGTTGGCAATACTGTATAGATTTTATCATTGAAAAGTGTTGAAAAGTTAGGTTAACTAGGTCCTTTTTGACATAAGCCTGTCAATGATATTGCTTCACCCCCCACCACCTAAATTCAGTATCTAGTGTTATATAGATATCTTTGGTACTCGGTGCCAGCGCCGGCTCCGGCTCCGGCTCCGGTTTTGTTGGTGTGTGTGTGTGTGTGTGTGTGAAAACGACCTTAATGTATTTTCCAATACCGTCGATATTGTTTTACGCTTTGTACAATAACGAACTTACAGAAATTGTTGAGCTACTATCGCTTCGTCCTTCATTTTGCTACCAATCTATTGCCGGTATTGAAACGCACGTAGTCGCATGTGAGAAGCGGCGAGTACAATAACAGTGCTCGTCCAGTCACACGCGACTGGTCTTGTAGGTGGGTTATTAGCCTTAAAATGTACGCTGCACTTGTACGAGCATGTTGTTCATCTTATACAGATTATTGTGTGTTATGATGTCATTAAATTGTAGGTATGAGTAATTGTGTATTGAATTTTTTTTTAATTGTTAATAAAGGTAAATTACATGTTAGATAGAGCATGTACCTACAATTCAAAATACGTATTATTTAAATTGTATATTAATTTTTATTGTTTGTAAACACTTACCTCTTATAGTCATAATATTACCTACCACTAATCAATAAGTAACCCATTTTTATGATAATTTCTAAAGTACCTTAAAATTATTATAAAAGTATTGATTAGTTCTGTTTATGAATATCAGATATTTACAGTTTATTTTTGCATCTATTAAATTTATGCCGACCTCGACATAAATATGAATTTAATCAAATTATCTCATATTGTATATAAAATGGAAATGTGTGCATAAATTCGTATAAAAAGATGATTCTTTTTTCTTATTATTTTTAGCTGTACACAAATGGAATGTTTTTTATTAATTTTTAAAAATTCCATTTGTTTCAATTATTTATAAAAAACAAATACTTGATTTTTTTTTTTTAATTTAATATTTCACTAAATGTCAACATTTTGGTAAGCATTTACTTGTATGGTGTATTGAGTAATGGGAAACTCGATTATAGACTTAAAATTGAAACTTCTAATCGAAATTTATTATTTGTTGAGTTAACTTCAATTAAACCACAATTTCATTTCCGATTTATATTTAGATAACAATTTAATTGATAGCAATCAGTTCAAATTGATGCAAGTTTCTTACAGAGTTATTAGATATGTTAGGAATACTGGTTATGAAATCAGACAATATAGTTAATATAATCTTAATTTTATTTTGTCTTCTACGGAAGGAACGTAATCTTTATCTCTAGACTAACAAAACTAGACTAAACAAAGAATCAACCAAAAACTATAGATTCATATCCAATCAGCCACCCTTGTCCCTTACATTCCAAGTTAAAAACTAACAAAAACAAATCATTCACGCACTCTGTTTATATTTATTTTATGGTGTTTTTATAATTAGAAAATAGAAAAACTACAACCTTAAAAATATTAATTTAAAAGAATTTTTGTATAAATCGTTCATTTTATTAGGCATAACCAACAAGATAGGATCAGAACTTGTATATGTTGACCATTAGTGATCTTATTTGAAAATGTTTTCAATATAGACAGACAATTCTTTGTTATCGTGTAACCCAAGGACCCTCAAACTTTTTTGAATAGAGACCATATTCCTATTTTAAATTGGTCATGCGTTCCATTCATAAATCCAAAATTTTTACTGACGAGCAAGATAAAACGGTGGCGTTTCGTACACACCAAGTTTCAAGGACTGAGAATAGCGCCGGGGCAAGTTGTCTCTTTCTAATTTTCTGCGCATGGGTATTTAATAACACATTGTACTGCTAGACCGGTAACTGCTCTCATATTAGTGGTTTTTCACTCACGATTAATAAGAATGAATAAGCCTACCCATGCTATTCGTTGCCCATGTATTATAAGAAGTCCATGTATAAAACAGTAGTTTGGGGACCCCTAGTGTAGACAATATTACAACACTGTATGAGGTATGAATGATGTCAAGTCTTTCATTTTAACAGTTGAAATTTCAAGATTTTAGATCTTGTGATGCCTCAACAGTTAGAAACTTGAGCCATCATTCTGGTGCTCTATTTAAGTTGCTGATTATTACATAAAATTTTTTATCTAAATAAACAGTTCTCAGAATTTTGATAATTCTAATGTTCTATAAGTGGAATTTTATACAATATGTAGGAGGTATATGACATTGTATATTATATGATGGATACAATTAAAAAAGCTGACCCTTATTTTATTTATTTCAGTGTTTGATGATAAAATTTTAATCAGTTTTAAAATTTTTTGAAATTCTTTTCTAAAAATAGAATTTAATTTATTGTTAGTTGTCATTTATTTTTTCTTTAAATCTTACAAGAAGTACATATATAGTTTACTATTTATAATTTTAAATGAGTTGGTTTTTCAAAGATTATTTATCTCCTTGAATTATAATAACATCATTTATTATTGTTGATTTTTCTTATTATATATTTTTTTTAACGATTCAACATGAATTTTTATGATTGAAATCACAATAAAAGAAAAGAAAAAAAAATTAAGAGAAAGTTGAAATTACTTATTTATTTAAATTTTAAACAATTTTTTTTTTCTTAAACCTAATAAACATTTATTTATTTATTTATTTCATTTATCTTAACACATTTGTTTGAAGTAATCATTATTAATTTTGTGATTGTTGTTACGAAACACTTGTAGCGATTAAAATTTGATTAAAATTTCCTATCAGCACACTTGAATAAATTGGAATTAATTTGTTTGTAATGATCGTAACTAAATATACAAACTGTCCCATTTAAGGAGTCCAGCATTTCAAACTATTGAAATTGAAAAACAGAAAACGTATTTGGATTATCAGGTCATTTTTAATCTAATTGTAAGTGTTTAGATTTTATAAGGAAGATAGTACGATAATACACCTGACTGTGTTTTGAACTATGGAGCATCGTTCAATTACCACAGCATCATTAGCTGATGAAAAATTGGCATAGAAACCTAAAGGACACTTCTAAATGCAAAAAATAAAAAGTTTGTTTTTTAAAACTTAATAATAAAATTATATTAAAATTTTATTTTTGTTTAAATTTTGATTCAGTCCCTGGTGGGTTTTATATTTAATTATTGCCGACACTGTTGTTATTATTATCATCATTATTATTAGTTAACCAATTGGTTAAAAAAGACTGACAATGACATTAATCCAATCTGATCAATCATAATGCTATGTAATAAAATTATTTGTTTATTGTCTACATGATAATCTTTTATAATTCAAGGAAATTTTATGAGTCAGTATCGTTTTATAGAAGTAAATTTGAAAATTTTTAGATATTTATCTTCTGCTTTATTAAAAATAATAATAATAGTAATTAAATTTTTTGCCACGATTCAATATAAACACTTGTTATATGCATGCAAAAAGTTATTTTTCTTTCTAAATTTATTTAAATTAAAATTTATGGGAATTACTCGTTTCGTGGATAAAAAATAATAATAATAATAAATAAAAAATATAATTTTTACTATTTCAATTTAAATATTTAAATAACCTTGTTTCATTTAATTTATTCAAAATATCATTGTAATAATTTTCTACCAAAAGAACTATATTGACATTTGACATTTTAATAAAATTTTTATAATTTTAAATGACGAACTCTGTGAATACCTTTGATGTTAAAATAAAAGGAAATAAAAATCGTTTAATAGAAAATTGTATGAAGAAAAGAGCGTATAATGAAATTTCATCGATTTTATAAAGTTGTTTTTAAGAGACGTGAATTGTTGAAAACAGACATAGGAAAAAAACATTGAATAAGAAAAAGATAGACTTACGGTGAAATGAAAAAAGAAATTATATTCATTCTGATTATGATATAAAACAAAGTTGAAAGAACTTATTGAAGGCTATTACCTATGACTTTTGTTTCTTATATTTAGACTTCTTATTAAAATAACCAGAAAAATTAATTCCTCATTTAGATCATATTTGAGTCTCTTAATCAAAATTAACAGTTCATCTCATATACATAAACATAATGGTTTTTTTTTTCTTCTATTTAACCAAATGTATGTAGAACAAAGCACCTTAATTTATGTATGATTACGAAAGCTATTTATAAGGTTTTAGTGAACATGACCTTCTCAAATTCAATATTGTTGTTATGAATATTTAATCTGATTATGTTTGTTAATTATTTGTTTTTAATACATCTTGTTAAATTTTAAAACAGCAGTTTCTTTGACTGACATCTACTAGTATGGTAGTGAAATGACTTCATTGGTGATGTCACTATGCTGTCATACAATAGATGACTAAAGAACGGACGTACAGTCTGGTCATAATCTTGCAAAAAGCAATATAAACACAAGGATGTGTCAAAAACTATAGGTTTTAATTATTGTTAAGCTAGTGAGGGTGAAAAGTTCTAAACTTAAGAGAAGAGTGCAGTTCATAATAGTTGGTATCAAAACATGTTAATTGTAATCAAAAAACAGATTTTTTTTTGTTCTAAGAGATGCAAGTAAAAAACAATGAAATTAAACTAAACTCACCCATGCTTTTTATTAATTTCTAACAAAATCTATTGAACTTTTGGAATTAACTGAATGATGGAATTAAGGCTCAAATTAGCATTCAGAAAAAGAGGAGTATGCGTCCTAGGATTTAAGACACTTCAAGTATAACAACACACACCTTATTTAATAGGATAAACATCTTTGAAATTTGTTTCGGTCAAAGGGAGTTGATTTAAAAATGTTTGTATGTGAAACAGGTTGTATACAAGTTTTTTTTTTACGTCGAACATTGCCAGTCATCCTCATTCCTAGTATAACTGTTTGGCATGTGCTAATAATGTTATTCTATTAATTTGAAACAAAAAAGTGTTACAGAACATAAAAAAAAAAACTTTCAAGAATGAAGAATTACAAATTCAAAAAACGAATTTAATATGTAAGTTAAACTACAAGCTTTGAAACATAAAGGAATGGAGAATATTAAATCAGATTTGACGCAGAAAAATAAAAGTCGATCTCTAAGAATGATGAGTTAGCAACTAGAAAAAAAATTATATTCAGTATAAGTGCGTAAAATATGAAAAACAATATGTACAAAGATTAGAGAAGTAGCAGAAGGGGGATTGGAAATTTCGAGATGGTAGAGTGTCGCAAAAGACAAAAGTCTATTGAAACAAGATTTAACAAGCTTATAAACTTGACTATGAAATGATTTTATATAAAAGTCATGTAGTATCTAGTCAGTAAATATAATTCAACATAAATACTATTTTATATAATTAGGTCCTTTGGGAAGTTCATCATTTTTACTGCTTAAATTTGGATATGGCACTTTTGACTTTTAAACAATAGAGTAATTAATTTGCCATCTGTCACAAGAAATTATTTATGATATCAAATTTAGTAAATATGCCAAAATACCAAAAATTAACTGTTACAGGATAATGTGAAAAGAGGATCGTTGAATTTTTGTTAAACAAAACAAAGTGCATTTGCATAAGACTTGAAGAAAAAAAATACATATTTAACCAACAAACTCCATCAATGCTTAACCATTCTGCTGCCTCTCAAGTCTACTAAATCGAAATAAAAAATACATAAAAACAAACCTACTACCACCATATTTGTTGTTAATTTGCGTATAGTTGATAAAGCGTTTTTCAGGACAGACACAAGCATAGATAACTCAGTAGGTTTATGTGAAAATGAATATCTTATAAAGCGTGATAAAGAAGTGTATTTATGTTGAATCATGAAGACGATATCCATGTGAGTTAAGTTGTAAATTTTGCAGTCCTTTTGGGAAAAAATATACATTAAAAATAGATTCTACTGGAACATGCAGAAAGATAGCATTTGGTTGTTATGTGCTCTTTTTTTACCTCATCGTCAGTAAAAATACGAATATGGTAGGGTCTTTTAAATAACTATTGAAGGTTGAAGCATGGTAGGTTTTACCTTCGCATGCATATAAAAAAGATGACGTATTTGGAAGTTGTGTTGCTGTCCCTCAAATTTGAAATTACGCTACTGTTCTGTTTCCTTATGTATTCTCTTGAAACATCATTTCGATACATGCTTAGAAGCGTATGATGAAATGCAGTGTTATCTAGGTAATATTAAAGTTCACATTCATCTGATATCAAATTTAGAATCAGAATTAGTAAAAAATAATCATAAATTACAATGTTGTTTTTTTCCCTTTGTTTAATCTTTTGGAAGTTGATGTATATTCAAAAGAAAAAACTTATTGCAGACGAAAAAAAAAACTATTGTTTTATGATAACCTGACAAATATTACTTATCGTTAGTTTGCTTTTTCCTTCTTTTGTTCTCGTTTTGCTGTTTTTTATGTGTTGTTTTCGTTCAGACAACTCAATATGATTAAAGTTTCATGATTAAATGTTGTTTTCCCCCTAAACATCTATATCCTTAAATCCCCGACCATTCACAGTGAAAATTCTTCTGAAATTTACTTCACAATTTCATTAAAAATTTATGTTTATCTAAATTTACATTGGGAAATTATCATAAATAAAAATATCTATGTGTATATATTTATAATATTTGATAGTTATTACATTGTTTATTGAATTTTAATTAACAAAATTTAAATGGTGGAACAAATTTTCAAATTATGTTGATAGAACTACAGATTGTGAAATTTTCCATTTTCTCTACACAATATTCATGTAAATAAATAATATTGATTTTACATTTGAATAAAATATCAAACCTCGTTTTTAATGAGTCGGAATCTTTCAAATAATAGATACGTATATAAATATGCTTTGTGCAATGCAAATTTTATTCAAAAATCAGAAATTAATCAATACCGTGTTTATAATATATTAACTACTTTGATGTGTGATGACCACAAAATAAAGGGGAAACACACCGGCAACAAAACCGAGGATAACGAATGAAACTCAAACTACTAATAGTTGAGTTAAATAAGGAATGATTTTGTAATTTTAGATTTATTCTTCTTTGAGTTTCAAATTCTCCAGTGTCTTGACTAAAATCGTAAATATATTTGGCTATACTGTTATTAAGTGTACATTATAAATGGTAAACTAAAAATAGGTAAAGATATTGGATTTTGAACTTTTTAGTAACCTTAAGTTCATTATAGCTTCTCTTATCCCATGTTGGGAGTAGCCCGAAAATTATTCAAAATTTATACAGATGGCTCCTTTTATTTAGACTATAGTTGTGTGTTTTCTTTAGTTTTAAATTGTGCAAAAGTTAAATTTTTCTGATTTTTGGTCATCTACCTGATGGTATTTGAATGAAAAATTGCAAACTTTTGTGAACAGAATAAAGAAGGGAACACTTTCGGTAAAATGTCAAGTAAATTTCTCTAATTACAGCTGAATGTAATTTTGCCTTATCTGGTTGAAAGATGATTAAGTAGGGCCAAGTTCTTTTTAAATTTTCTTTTCAAACTTTCCAGTTAGTGATAGTTCAGATCAATATCCTATAATTTTGTTTAACTGTAATCAGTTCACTTTCGATTTCCTATCATACAATGAATGAAGTTAATGGAACTTGAAAACAGTGTTTTGATGCTTTATGTTAATGTAATGGATTCATTTTTTATGCATTATGCAATGATGTATAATGAGCCAACTTGAAAAACTTATTCTAATAATAAGAGGACTTGAAATTTGTAGATCTAGCTATGTAACCACACACGGGTCTTCGGTGAATTTAAGTTTAATAATGAATTTTATTTTTGATTGTTAAATTTCTATGGCAGAGGTAAAAATGGGACATGATTCGTTTCGCATACTTTTTAGCATAAATAATGTTGCTCATATATATTTTGAAGTACAGTATGTTTCACTTGAAATTACGTTTTGTTGTGGCTCTCATCCACTGTTTTATTGATCTTATTTTAGTACTTGGGGAAAAATAACGTTAAATGAATAAATTTTAATTTTGAATACTTAAGAAATACGAAAGTGATCTTTTAGATGAACCATGCTGTATATCAGGTATAATTTCGTGTAAGCATTCAACAGAATAATGTAGAATAACTATTGATTTTCTTAATAAAATGAAATAGTGTAGAAAAAGTGGGTCATATTTATTTTTTCAAGCATGCAAATCCAATTTTTTCCTAATTACGAAAATTACAACAATAACCTTAATTTATTTTGTACAAAAGTCGATAAATGAATTATATTGATGATAATTATAGGTGCAAGTAATAATGTATTGTAATAATTTTTTTATGAATATAACTTAAGAATTATTGTTTTGTAATAGAAAGCTAAAATCATTAGTTACTCAAATCGTTAATTAATTTTCAACAATTTCGTCGACTGATTATATAAACCAGACTTTGGGATTGATCCTTTATGTTTAGGAAATTGAATCCTAAATGTAGACTGTTTAATCGATGAATAAATGAATTCAATTAAATTAAAAATATAATTTAGTTTACAAATAATACTTTTATTTTTGAAAAAGTTCCAATAAATATTTAATAATAATCAACTATTATTGTTATTATTTAATTTTATTATTGTTAATGACGTAGCATTTTCGCATTTCTTTATTTTGGCATTGATCCAAAATAACTTTATGTGAAAATTTACTAACAAATTTGCAAGATCTTTTGTATAATTTATTTTAAAAATAAACACCAGTTTATTTTCAAAAGTATTTTTATAGAGAATCAATGACTCGGATTTGGGTGTTTTCCATTTCTATTATTTACTCAATTCTCGTGATTAATCAATATAATAACGAAAATAGATGGTTAATTAATATTCATAAGTAAATTTAACAAATTTTCTTATTAAAAATTGAAATTGGTTTATTTTATAGATAAAACAATTAGAAAATTTCTACTGTATTTATTTATAGAAACATGTTTAAACAATTATTAGGAATAAATTTCAAATTATTTTATTCTTATCTGTAAATATACAAAATTAAGAACTTTGATAAAATGCTAATTTATTATTACTTAAAAGTTGTTATATTATTATCAAGATCTATTATTATTGTCATTATTACGGAACCAATGATAAACGTTCTCATCACGATTATAATTTGATTCTGATATGATCTCTAGAAGATGTCGACATGATGCTATAATATTACGAATTAAATGATAAGATTAAGCCAATCATTTCATTAAGAAAGGTATAATTTTATGTGCTTCTATGCTTCACTGAACAACCTTTATAACTGTTTTTATTTACCAGAAAAAAAAAGTTAAAATTCAAGGGATACTTTGATTCGTTGAAGTAAAATTACTTAAAGAGAAACAAAAACTTCCAGGGGAAGGTCTACAAGGGAATAAAGACGTTAAGAGCTATGCTCTCTACGTCAGTGCAGTTTAGCCAATCTTTTTCAGCATGTTCGCATTGTGTCTATAATAAAAAGGATCCCCGAATGCCAAAATTTCTGGGAAAATAAATCAATCCTATGCCTTCTCTATAACTTCGTTTTTTGACTTTGTTAGCCTTCCTCGAGAGAAAGTAAAGTATAGATTGATGAAGACCTGTGTGTGTGCCGTTAACACTGTTAGCTAAACACTAGAGAGTATGTAGTGGTTTTTTACAAGAGTAAATTTGCAAACAGTGAAATTTCAAAAACATTATGGATTAGGGGCGTTTTTCATACTTTTGCCATAATTGAGGCATTGTGTGACCAATTAAAAGGCGTAAGTGTCCAAAAACTCCCTCCCCATCGAGTTTTTAAGCTTCAAATGTGTGAGCGTCTTAGAAATTCGCCGCGAGTTTATCGCTTGCTGGAAACACGGCTTAATCTTTACTAGAACATCGATGTACCTACTTATATAATTTCCGGTAGTGCACGTGCTAGATAATAATATAAATTTCAATTTTGTCCTTAATGTAGCGTAAATGAGGTGGAACTATTATTATTTTCTGTTTTTTCGTCTTTTTTTTTGTAATATTTTGTTGACCTTATTTTCTTATAACAAACACTTTATGAAAGAGTGTAATAAATGAATAATTCGTTTTATAAATAACGGAAAAATCATTAAGAAATAATTGAAGGATCTAATAACGAAAATTGTTAAAATGAAGGTCAATTTTATATTGAATAAAATTTATGTAATAACTTGATTCCTTTCTTTTCGTGCTATTTTCCCTCATTATTATGGTGTTTTTTGCTTTTTTTTTTGGAGCTGTGTAATTATAGTAATCACATAAGGATATTTTATTGAAAAATGGAATATTTCCAGTAATGTGAATTAGAAAACGATAAAAGTGTGTAGGTAATTAATAAACTGTTTGCATAATGAAAATAATTGATTTTTGGTATTTTGTAGCATAAAATGTTGTTACAATATCAAATAAATGATTTTAATTTTCTTTGTTATTTTCAATTGATTACCATTTTACGTAATCAGCTTGTTATTCCAGCATCTTATTATTTTAATCATTTTTATGATGTAACCAAATTAATATTACTTTTAGTTTCAAATGGGCATTATTTAAATTATTTTCACTTTAAAGATATACGGTATATCATTTGGATTTTCTTATTTTTTATATATTTTTCATGTAGGTGTTATAGTGTTAAAAATAGGCAATGAACTTCAGGAATTTTATTCTTTGGTTTCTTGTTTATATTGTATTTGGAAACCAGTTTACAATTCGTTTAAAAAAAAAGTATAAAGGTTTTTCTCTTGAAGTTTTTTTAATTATTGGAATTTCATTTTTGCAATTAAATAATTTAATTTATGGATAAACATTTACACAACCACTTTAAATGAAAACCGATATAAATTAGTCCTTATCTTTATATTAATATCGTTCTTTTTTTATGTTTAATGTTTTTTCCGTGTTGATAAAACAGATCGTAATTTCTAATTGTTTTAAAAGCAATGTTTTGTGAGTATTTCATAATAAAACATTGTGGAGGCGTTTTACTTTCATATTTTAACTATTAACTATTTTTGTTTAATAAAAAACTGAGAAAAAAATGTGGAAACATAAATTTAGGAAAAAAAAAACTTTAACTGCATGTGGGACATCTGGTTATATTTATAAAAATATAGATCAACTAAGCAGTTTGATCTGTTCTCTAGTTTGATACAGGGCACTTTAAAAATAAAGCCTGTATACTGACTCATAAATGACTAAAATCTCCATCAAAAGTTACCAGAGTTTGTTAGATAAGAAGAAAATCATCAAAATCGCTTGATTTAGGAATTTTGCAAATTTCGCAAAAATAGTGTACTTAATTGAATCGGTTTTTTTGGACCACACTTGCTCTGCGAGTTCTACTCAACTAGTGAGGTAACGGTAGTGTTATAACGAAATCTGAAAAAATATGATTTCCAGCAATACCAAAAAGAATTTAGCCTCCCGAAGCATGGACAAATGTATCTATGCCAGTACTTTTCTTTTTCTTTTACAATTAGCTTGTGCTAGTAATCAAAACCAAAAGTGTATGTAAAATGGAAAAAAATTGCAATAAATATTTCTTGCAATTCATTAGCAAATACTCCTCACCGATCTTACAACATAACACGTACATGGTACGTGTAACTCCCTTGTGTTATATTGAGAACATTTCTCTTGCGTAAAAAAGTGCTGTTATGCATTGGGTATAAGCAGACCGGAAACGGAAGTCCAAAATGTTGCGGAAGCTCTGGTTTTGATGTACTAGAAAGGGAGGTCTATACTCTACTTTGTGTTCACGATTTTAAGGCTCTTCTATATTGATGTCCATCAGGTCGGTGGAGCGGCGCAGCGCGCAGCCGACTTTGTGAAGTCTGGCGAGTATACCCCAAAACGATCTGCTTAAAAGTTAGATAATCTGCATAACAGAGACCGACAGTGTTAGTGGCCTTGTTTCTAATAGAAATTAAATATGCAATGTTACTGTAGATCTAATACCTACTTATTCCACCTCTGCAGTATAAAAAAAGTAAAAGCAGCTATTTGAAATAAAAAATATATCTTTATTTATTTCATCAAAGCAGTTCAATAGTAGACCGGAAATTTATATAAAATAGTATAAATCACCCTATAATTAAAATCAAAATAATACGTTTCTTATCTCTATTGATTTCCAATAAAAGTAGTCGACCTAACAGTAAATTTTATTAATATTGCAAGATAAAACAAAATTAATAATTAATGTTGGACGATTGAATCATTCTTGAAGCAAGAGCTTTCTTATGGTTTCTATAGAAATAGTCAGTTTTGTAAATTCAACTTGTAATTAGTGTCTATCAAAAATGATTGTAGATAGGTATAGGAAAAAGCACGATAGGTTGAAAATAATATTAATAGTATTATTTTTTTAATTTTTAAATAATTTTATGATAAAAGCAAATTGCTAGCAGACGCATCTTGGAGTGGTATTTATATTACATGAGTCGTTGATTAAATTTGTTGATTTTTAACAATTTAGAAAAACACACATTTGTATGGAAGTTGTCTGTCAAATAATTATTGAGACTGTTCGAACGGTATTTCATCGAGTAGATTTAAAAAAAAATAAATATGAAATTATAGTGAAACACATTGAGATAGGCCCAACCTGACTTACGATAAAAAAGCCGACAATCAATCAGGCATGTAATTTTTTTTTTGTAATGAGTGACTTCTAATAAAACTATCATTATTGAACAAGAGTTGTAGTTTTGCAAAAATTCTAAAGCTTACCATTAAAAAAATACCAAAAGTGGTAAAAATTTCAAATTTGTAATCTTCGTTGCAATAACGAACGTTTATTTATCTAACTTTTGTTTTTTTTTTGAATTGTTCTATTTATTTACTATCATTTCTTCTAAATGCTATTAGGAATTTTTCAAACTTTTTCAACTATATATTTTTCTATTAGTTGACATTGTTATTTCTTGAAACAAATTATAGTAATTTTATCTAATAATAGTTTATGTGATAAGGCAATAAATTTGTTTTCGTAATGTGCAATGGTTCAGCGAACTGGTTACATTAAAGCGTCTTTCTTACAATGATATTTTATATGTAGGTACATACACATATATATTGTTAAGGAATAGTCGATAGAACTATATACATAAACTTTATATTAAATGGAACACACGGGAATATTGTACGTAGATAAAAATTTATTGAATACTTTAACACGTTATTCAGTCTTTATTAATATTTCTGTTTTCCTTTAGTTGATATTATTTCAGAATATTGAAAAGTAAATCGTTGTTTTTTTACATTTCTTATTGAATAATAATCTTTTCTTATATATACCCATAATTAATAGCAATACTAATATCGTTATAACTGTATTAAAAGCTTCAAATACAATTACATAAAATTTACAAGACTGCAGATTCAAATGCAGTTTGACCATATTTTTCAATGTTGTGGTTGTTGGTTACAAATCATATATAGTGTGTCTCACTTAAAGATGTACGTCCACCCTCGTAAGAACTTACAAGTATAGCCACCAGTTTCTATAAGACTGTAACTGTAACTCTTTATAAATCAGAAAATTTGAAATTTATACAGAATCAAACAAATACAAACTATACAAAATCCAGTGGCGTACATATTGCTTGTGACCTTCTAAATGTCCGATGATTGAACAACAAATTAAAAAAATATCGGAAAAGATGAAAAATTGTTGTTAGAGAATTGATTTAAAAACCAATAGATTGCAGTGTTTTTTTTAGCAAACACGATCTTGTCGTGCTACTGACCTCTATTTATTGATGATTTGAATATTTTTAGTGTTACGATTTCTCATCATTTTCCAACAGTTATTTTATAAGTTTCAATGAGTATATTACAGATTTTCTAACTTCTGCAGATGTCCTTTAATAAAAAAAAAACGGTTACTTAGAGCTTGCCCTCAAAATTATTGAAATTCTCTCATAGTGGATTCATAAGTGTAACTGTCACTAGTAGCGTAGAAATAGGGGTGGATGGTATAGCAATACTACTTGGGGCCATGTCGGCGCAAGTGTCTCTCATTAAAATTTAATGAATAAAGGAAAAAGAAGCCATCTATTTGGCGCTCATTTAGATTCGTTTACTTGTCGCTGCGCACTGTAAGCTAAGCTATTGGCTGCCATGGATTTCTCTTAAAATAGTTTTTGATAGAAGTATACTGATTTCTTATTGACTAAAACTGTATAATACACAACAAAAGCAGTTATCGTATATCGTGGACGTACGTATGCGCGCCCACCTTAAAGATTATTTTTCAAAACGACTTAAACAGAATATGCCATCCTTAGCCAGTCCTACAACTAGTATATAAAAAAGTAACAATGCAACAGTTTTTTGTATGTTTAATTTCTATAATTAAATAATGCAAGATATGTTTCTGAGTCCTGGGAAATTTCTAGTAAGATATATTTACATGTACATTGTGGGAGTTTGTTAACTCAAATGAATTAAAAATTTGTATTAAATGTCAAGTTTGTTAATAAAGTTCATCTATTTAAAGTTTGAGTACAAAATTTTAATTTATCAAATGGGAAAAGTAATTAAAGACTTGCTTACACTTTTTATTTGTACTTTATTAATGGAAAAATTGTAATTATTTCAATTTTTTTTTCATATAATCTTTTAATTTCAATTTTCAATTTATCACAATTTTCTAATCAACCTGGCAAAGTTTCAATATTTGGTAGAAAACGTACTTTTTTTTTCTAAAAAAAAAAATTTGTTATTTCTGATGTTTATGTTTTGTATTATTTCTGTATTTGTCAGGTTTATTATGAATGTAGTTGAATGTAGTTTTTGTTTTGTTTAGTTTAAAATCAGAAATGTATTGTTAATAACCAGGTTTTGAATTCTTTCCAGATGTCTTCTTATATAGCTGTTCCATAGCATTTACTTGTTTTTGTTATGAATTGTTTATTCTTCTTTTGTTCGTCTATTTTCCATTTTTATTATAATTTAGTATTTAATTTAAGTTGATATTCATAGAGATGTTCACATATTTTTACTTTAAAACATCGATTTTTTTTAAAGTTCTAGCCTGAAGCTTTCATTATTAAATTCTGAAATGATTACAACAAGATTGACGTTTAATATAATGTAAGATTACTATAAAATAAGAAGATGTACGTAGAAAGCATAGAATCAAGAGTAATTAAATCGTTCGATTGATAAATTTTAATTAGGCAATTGCTTTGAAGACACCCACAGAAACAGTGAAAAAAAAACATAAATTACCTAATATCGAAAGCAGCAAAGGTATATTTATAAAATCAAGAATTAATTACAGAAAATTATTAATACATGTTTTCTGAAAATGAACTATCGATTTAGTGTGAAATCTAATCAAAAATGAACTGTGGGACCAGGTGACTGAAATTCTTATTTGTAAAAATTGATATTCATTTCTCCTATTTAAAATCAAACTACTGCCTTTCTGACTGCGTTAACGTACTACTGATGTGTCACCGTATACGTCCTTGAAACTTTCATGTCTGTCCTTTTTCTACAAATGGGGATTTCAGCCACCTGGGCTAGTTAAGCCAAACAGGGAGTATATTATACTACGTCAGTTTTAACTTGACTAACACAATTTTAAGACGGTTAAAGAAACAAGGTAACTGGACACTGCCCAGTCAAATACCATCTCAAAAAACTGGGCAAAGTAGACAGTGAGAGATGTATCTCCGAACATATACTATGTAAATGTAGGCAGTGTAACCTTATCACCTGCTGAAATTAGGAAAAGGTCTCTCAGACAGATAGTTAGCTTTGCAAAAAGGTCTTTCTAGAATATCAATAGATGGACGGTTAAAAACAATAGATCCCTATCATCTAATCTAATCTTTTTATGAATTTTATAAAGCGCGGCTTGGCTTAGTTTATGCAAACATGGTCTGTGCGATAAAGCTTGTACGCGTGGGCGGTGTATGCATCGACGATAAATTGTGCACAGGTCTTATAAGAGAGTTATTGGTCTGTTTTAATATTTTCTTCAAATATATATTATTTGGCGCCCTATTTGAAACAGCACCGACGACACGGATTCCTTTGCTTCTTCACAATAATATGTTAAATTATTGTTGCAAAATTTAATGTCTCTGACCTCGAATCCTAAAAGCTTGGTAGCTTTAACAGATTATCTTAATTTGTCTAATGGTAAAAACAAGTCTGTATTTCAGGTTGTTTTACTTTTAATTGGAGTTATTAAGGCTTTTTTTCGTAATTTACTTTCTCTCTCTCTCTCTCAACTGTAATTATAATTTTATCAAATTATATTGTTTCCAGTTATGACTTTTCTTTCCATTTTCTTGATTATTTTATGACCTAAATTAACGTACAACAACATTATTTGAAGAGGGTCGCCATATTCTGTTTATAAATTTTATGTTTTTCATGTATAAAAAAAAAAACATATAAAAAGGTCATATGTTTTTCATTATGCCAAAAATTACACAATTTCAAGCATCAGTGGATTTAATAAACAAAAAAAAAATACAAGAATCCGTGGTTAAAACGTATTTTTTTATTTTTTTGCAAAGTTTTTATTAGATAATCTAGGCAATCAAGATATTTTATTAAAGTTGTTTGTATTAGTATAAATAAAAATATTAATAATAATAGTAATAACTATTTTTTTTTTAAACTAATGAAATAATTTATACAAAGAAACCATGTAACATTTGCATTAGCTAATGAACTATAATAGGAGATTAGTAATTTTAAAATCGCTATTTTATGAATAGAGACGAAGAAGATTATGAGAATTTACGGGAGTAATTTTCAAGTGTACGTGTGTACCCAATAGAATGAAAATCTTATAAAATCTACTTTATCGATTTGATTACTTTCATGTTGGTTTTCTTCTCGTATCAATTGAAATTGAAAATTAATTGTTGAACAATTAAAACCAGTTATTTTCACATTTTCTAATAGAAGTTGAAGAGCATTTAAAAAGTAATCATATTACAGGCAGAAGTGCTCCTTAATACTTGAAAGTTTACACTAATCAACGCCTTGCAAACAAAAATTGAGACTTTTAATTAACGAAATAAAAATTTCGGTATTGTTGTTGTTGGTAAGTAACGCTAATGCTAATGGTTTGGCCACAATACAGAAATAAAATTGATCTCGTGCAGTTAGAAGCGTAGAAGTCTTAAGTGCGCATGAACGATTTTAATCGAACGTTAATTTTGTAAGTTGCCGCATATTTTGAAATCGGCCGATGATGAAATCGTTCATACGTACTCTTTAATCGTAACATTTTTTAAGTGTACTGTCGTAACTAGCCGATTATATTGAATCGGACGATAATTTAGTGTCTTGTCACAAATTTTGAGATCTTCAATTTTAAATGGATTAGCGTAACTATATAACCAATAAATAAATCGGCCGGTGGTAAAATCGTCCATGCTTGACTGCCTAGACTAAGGAAAGGGTTAACTGATATGTCTCTTCTTACTTTAAGCACAAAACTAAGGGATTTGGAATAACTATAAGGTTAAAGAGCATATTGTAATCAAAACTCTTAATTTGGCATTCAAGGTTGCTAATTATGAAATTACAATAATTTGAACCCTAAGATTGATTATAACTATAATTTATTTTTTTAAACTATAAAATGAAAATAAAAAGCAAAATAATTCATTTGATCTATTAGAACAAAATAATTAATGCTTTGTTCATTTCAAATTAATGATTGACTATTTTATAA